>JACXGI010001583.1:31620-44499 GCA_016801175.1 Esox masquinongy
AGTCCAGGTTGGTTTATTAGCCAGTCCAGTGTGGTTTAGTAGCTAGTCCAGGGTGGTTTATTAGCTAGTCCAGGGTGGTTTATTAGCTAGTCTAGGGTGGTTTATTAGCTAGTCCAGGGTGGTATATTAGCTAGTCTAGGGTGGTTTATTAGCTAGTTCAGGGTGGTTTATTAGCTAGTCTAGGGTGGTTTATTAGCTAGTCCAGGGTGGTTTATTAGCTAGTCTGGGGTGGTTTATTAGCTAGTTCAGGGTGGTTTATTAGCTAGTCCAGTGTGGTTTATTAGCTAGTCCAGGGTGGTTTAGTAGCTAGTCCAGGGTGGTTTATTAGCTAGTCCAGGTTGGTTTATTAGCCAGTCCAGGGTGGTTTATTAGCTAGTCCAGGGTGGTTTATTAGCTAGTCCAGGGTGGTTTATTAGCTATTCTAGGGTGGTTTATTAGCTAGTCCAGGGTGGTTTATTAGCTAGTCTAGGCTGGTTTATTAGCTAGTACAGGGTTGGTTTATTAGCTAGTCCAGGGTGGTTTTGGATAGGAAGTATAATACTGCAGGAGTTTAAATTGAGTATAAGGTGATTACAATTCAATTCAAACTGATAGACGGACCGGCGAGAAAGTTTAAGTGAGGAATATCTCTGGCACTCAAATCAATTTGGTAGAAAAATTCTTTTTGAAACATTAACGAACAACCCCATTTCCAAAAAGTTGGGACGCTGTGTAAAATGGAAACAAAAACAGAATGCAACGATGTGCAAATAATTTAAACCATATATTCAATAGAAAATAGTACAAAGACAACATATCAAATGTTGAAACTGAGAAATGTTATTGTTTCTTGAAAAATACATGCCCATTTTGAATTTGATGCCAGCAACATGTTTCAGAAATGTTGGGACAGGGGCAAAAGCCTGGAAATGTTGTGTAATGCTAAAGAAAAACCTGGTGGAACATTTCACAACTAATTACGTTAATTGGCAACAGGAGAGTAACATGATTGGGTATAAAAAGAGCATCCCAGAGAGGATGAAACTTTCAAAAGTAAAGATGGGGAGGGGTTCACCACTCTGTGAAAGACTGCGCAGGCAAATAGTGCAACAATTTAAGAACTGTAAGGTCCAGTCTCTGTATGCATCCCATTCCTGGACAATCACGCCATCTAGTAGCTTGCACATGTTCCCTCAGCTCTGCTCAAAATTTACACACACTCTCCCAACCGGCCCCTCCTGAACGTCACCCTACCTCTAGATCCCAATCACCTGTAATTCTGATCACCTGTTTCCTATCTTCCTATCCCCAGTCCCTACATAGCTCTCCCCAGCCAGTCACCCTTTGTGAGGTATTATATCTTGTGTATACTTACCAAGCTTGTTGATTTCAAGTACAGATTCTCTTCCTGTTTGTTTTGGTTCTCTTGTTCTTGCCTAATCCTTGCCTGTACTTTTGCCCTGTTAGCCGTTCTGACCACCCTGCCTGTCTTGGATTCCCCGTTTAGCCTGCCTCTCAGTACCTTCGCCCGTCTGCTTAATACCTGGTGTTCCAAACCTCCTGCCTGGCCTCTGGATTTCTCTTCTAGCCTTCTGATTGGTCTTGTTGTCGTTCTTCCAAATGACCTGTTTTTGTCCTGAGGTTTTTTTTTTTTTGTCCTGAGTTTTTCGAAAACCAATATTGGATGGCCGTGATTTTCGGGCCCTCAGACGACACTGCATTAAAAACAGGCACAATTCTTTAGTGGACATCACTGCATGGGCTCAGGAACACTTCCAAAAACCATTATCTGTGAACACAGTACGTCACTGCATCCACAAATGCAAGTTAAATCTCTACCATGCAAAGAAGAAATCATATCTAAACAAGATCCAGAAACGCCGCTGCTTTCTCTAGGCCCAAGCTCATTTAATACGGACTGAGGCGAAGAGGAAAACTGTCCTGGGGTCTGACAAATAAAAATGTGAAATTATTTTTGGGAATCATGGATGCCGTGTCCTCCAGACTAAAGAGAAGAGGGACCATCCGGCTTGTTATCAGCGCACAGTTCAAAAGCCAGCATCCGTGATGGTATAGGGGTGCATTAGTGCATGTGGCATGCGTGACTTGCACGTCTGTGAAGGCACCATTAATGCTGAACAATATTTATAGGTTTTGGAGCAACATATCCTGCCATCCAGACACCGTCTTTTTCAGGGAAGGCCTCGCTTATTTCAGCACAACAATGCCAAACCACATTCTGCATGTATTGCAACAGCAAGGCTCCGTAGTAAAGGAGTCTGGGTGCTAAACTGGCCTGCCTGCAGTCCAGACCTGTCACCTATTCAAAACATTTGGCGCATTATGAAACAAAAAATACGACAAAAGAGACCCCGGACTGTTGAGTGGCTGAAATCCTATATCAAGTAAGAATGGGATTACATTTGACTTTCAAACAGCAATTGTTCTCCTCAGTACCCAAACTTATTTTTAAAAGAAGAGCAGATGCAACGCAGTAAAAAACATGCCCGTCCCAACTTTTTTGAAACGTACCACTGGCATCAAATTCAAAATAGGCATATATTTTGAATAGGTGACAGGTCTGGACTGCAGGCAGTCCAGACCTGCAGTCCAGACCTGGACTGCAGTCCAGACCTGGATTTATCCATATATTTCAAATAAATATATGGATAAATTATTTGCACATCATTGCATTCTGTTTTTTTTGTATTTTACAAAGCATCTCAACTTTTTTGGAAATTAGGTTATAAAACAAAGTAACTGCATATGTCTACTGGTCATTTTTGCACATATTTATGCTATTAGTACAGTATTCTTTTGACATACTGCTCCTTTAAAAGCATAATTATCAAGTATGTCAATGGTTGATTTGGTTAACTCACACAAATACCCACAAACCCTCACTCACCACCACTGAGAGATCATAGCATGCTATGCTAGGTCTCATCGTCTACAGGAAACAGCAGGGCATGAACTGAGAATGCCAAGATCAGCTTTGCACTTCATGTAATTGACTGCTTCGTGCCTACCCTAGTCCATAGCCACAGGTCAGGAAACGTCCAATGTTGAGGTAATGTAGAGATGGTGTAAATGGGGATTTTTCCAGGGTGGTCTCTCACAGTCCAAACACAGTGGAACATATGGGATAAAAACAGATAGAGCTGCAGGTGGGTGGCTCTAGAGCTTCAAACACACACATAATGGCATGTTATTGTTTTTAGCCATGGATCACTGGGACCGGGTGTATCGTACCGGGCAGAAGCAGCGCTACATGATAACCAGGGGACCGTAAAGTACCAGTTAGCCTGTCTGTGTTTGTCTTCCTTGGTAAAGAAAAGGAAAGCATCTCTTTTTGTGGTGCAGGATGCTTGTTTGTCTTTTTCCTAAAAGATCCTTGTCCTACTTCTCTACTTTCACCATAAGTCATTAAGTTCATTCAAAATTTAAACATTTTATGTGGTAAAAAATCAAGCATGACCTGAAAAGTCAAATGAGATACTCTTTCTGTGATTTGAAATACAGTAAATTGATGTTAGAGGTGCTGTACCTTATTTTTAACATCCTTTATTAGGAATAATGTATTTAGGTTTTAAAAATGATTTGTTGTTATAAAATGTAAGAATGATTGGCCCTTATATTTGAAGATTTACAAGTAACTTTTTCCGGCTGTCTGCATCAAATTAAGATACGTCACCACTGTGGTTGACAAAGTGACGAGCAGTTCAGTGTTGATGAAGCTGACGTATGGTGTTGCAGATCAAGAACCATTAGCATCTGATGTTAAAATTAGATCATTATCACACATCTTTTTTTATACCAGGCAAGTCAATTATGTCACATGTTCTCCTACATTCTGACTAAAAAATTTAAATATTGAACTTTGAATATTGAACATACCTTCTTGTTTTTGTTTGATTGTGAAATTATTGCTAATGGATGCCATATGTTCCTTAATTACCTTGCAGTTTCAGTTTATTTCTTGAATTGACTGACTTCAGTTGACCTCAGCCCTAGTGGAAGGGAACAATCTTACATCTAATGACAACATGATAATCAAAATAACATTTGAAATGGTATGTGTTATGTTTACATTAATATATTCAATACCATTGTCAATAAGCCTCCTGTTTCACCTCTTAATTGATTTTATAATTCAACAGTACTAAGTTATATTGAAATCTAATTCAAAATATGCTTTTTTAGTTTTTTTTATTGAATTAATATATTCTGAATCGACCCCAACCCTCATTTGCACTACCTCTGGTCTGTTTCAACTGAAAGCACGAATCAGCAAAGACTAGAAAAGGATATAGAGGGTGTAGACCAGTTAAAGTATAGCCGTTGAAGGCCCAAATTACATGCCTGCCAATGGTGGATGTAGGAATTAGAAATTAAAAATGAATGCTATGACACACACACACACAGCCTTCCCCCTCACACACACAGAAACTGGTGTCACTACAGTAGTGGCCCTGTTTAAAGCGGTGGGTGTTCCTCAAAGCAATCAATTAGGTATCCGTGTTGCTTTCATGCCTTAGGTAGACAGCCAGTTTTATTAGTGGGGGTAATTACGTGGTCTGTAGATAGGGGGGCCGGACAGCAGCCGCTCTGCTACTGCAGACAAAACCTCTACCTCACATTACTGCTCACATCAACGTCTTCATTTGACAACTTCAAACAGCCAAACGTGCTCTTTTCCTTGCTTGTGGCGCTTTGATAGCTCAGGTCTCCTCTTTTATCTAGAACACATTAGTCTCTTCCTGTTTCAGAGGCCAGGCCGGCTCAGATCAGTGATTAGGGGATAATTTACTGTCTGGATGGTCGGACAGGGGACAGTATAGTACAGAGGAAGAGAGCAGAGACACATTTCTTCATGTTTAATGTTGTTACTGTAGCTTCACCACTATTTACTGAATCAAAATGTCGGCTGGTGGTAGATGCGGGTTTGGCAGCTACCGTGATGTGATGGGTCTCTGTGTGTGTTTGCTGAGAAGTTATCAAGTCCAAACTCATAAATGTGAATGGCCTACACTTGTCCTGGCTTGGTTAGTAGTGTAGTGGACTGTTATGACTATGAATTCCTAAACTGGCCTTTAATGCCAGGGCCTTATATAATATAAATGTGATGAAAGCGAGGCAAGATATTTAAAAGAGATTATGTATTCCTTGTTCATCTGCCTCATGTTTTCTCCTGTGTGTGGTGTTTGGGAAATTCCCAAAAAAAAAACAAGAATTAAATTCCAATATGTTATTTATATACAGTGAACTTCAAATGTTTGGATTGTGACATTTTCTGTTTTTGTTGACTCTATTCCAGCTGTTTGGATTCAAAATTATGAAATGATTGTTGACAGCAGTTTTAGACTGTCAGCTTTAAATGATTGGTATTTTCATCCATAACCAATATACATGATTATACATTTCTGTACAAAGTTTAATTTTAGGGTACGTGAATAATTTGGATAGATCAACATTTTGTATGTTAATGTAGTCATGTTTATCACTTGGCTGGATATACTTTCCTCTTTTTATTACTCTGATACTGGTTAATCTTCATTTTATTTTTCCATAAGACATTGTTCCATAACTCTACAAGCTCTTTTAGGTACTTTTTAGCGAGCAGTAAATTGGTCGTTCTGTTCTTGTGGCTTACTAGGTATTAGTATCTTTTGACATACCTTCTAAAGTTCAGCTGGTGAATGCTTCTTCGTAGTGTAGTATTTGATCTTTCTTTGTCTACGTCCTGTAGAGTTTTCATGCTATGTTGGACTGTTGTTAGTTTTTTTCTTCACCATTGAAAGTATTCTTTGTCGTTTATGGGAATGGTCCTCTATTAGCAAATTTGCTGTTGCTGAGCTAACCAGTGCTTTCTCTTTTTATCCGAATCCACCTAACAGCTGATTATGGCATACATAAGTCTCTGATAAATTTATTTGGATGTCTTTGCCTCAAGATGACTGCTTAACTTGCATTGACACTTGTTTGGTCCTCATGTTGTCAGATACCAGCAACAGACTCCAAAACCCATGCAAAACCCAAAATCACTAGAGTAAAAGACTAGAAATTGACAAGTCTCTAGTGTTGCACTAACAATGCAAACAGACACACCAGCCTAATAAGAAAAACAGCTGTGAAGCCAATTGTCCAAATACTTTTGATACCCTAAAATGGGGGGACTACATACAAAAGTGTTTACTCTTATCAGTTTCAAACATGATTTACAAGCTTTAATGGCTATTTTTATTTTTACAAATACAACATTCACTTAAACTTAATGGGAATAACAAAAAAAGGGTCTCTTCATCTCATTAGTTGAAGGGGCCTCTTTTTACAGTACATTTACATTCCCAATACATCATCTAACTTGAGAATTCTGACAGAAAGTTCTGTTGGATCTTGTTCAACCTCCCCAGTGTTTCAGGCACTACCAAAATAGTGCATTGATAGCAGCAGCATTTTTTGACAGACTGAGGAAATCCTTGTTCAGTGGTGCCTTGAAACATTTACAAAGATAGATTTGTGTAGGCATTTTAAAACTTGTCCTGCGCAAACAAACTACTGTCACAGCCGAAGTACTTTCAAGGCACCAAATTTTATTTGCACGAAAATTATGCTTCAACAGTCATGTAAATTAGGATAAAGAGTATGAAAGTAGAGTACTGGGCCTTTCCATTTTTCAAAGTCATCTGAGAAGATTGTGTTGTGAACTTGGTCTTCGAAAAATATATACCGTATAAGACCTTAAATTGTATCAGAATGTGTCTGGAGTTAATTGAAGAAGTATGGGTGTACTCCAAGTTGTTTTCCCAATCTGCCACGGGTATGTCAGTTCCCAGTTCCTCCTCCCATATTGCCTCCTCTGTGGGGGGTGAGTTGATAGACTGATGGAACATCAGCTTATCTCATCCTGTACATAGTTTAATGCACCCATCAAACATAGAAGGCCAACATTCTCAAGGCAAACTTGATCATTGTCTAATATGATATTTGAGCGTTATAAAAGCATATAGGCATTCAAATTTCCCTTTTTGATGTGGGAATTTCACCAAACCTAGAAGTTTTCCATTGCACAGTGCATTACTACTAGCTTCAAATAAGTGTGGCTTTGAACATTGTAGGAGGTTCTGAAACTATCAGTCTTGACGATCTGAAATCCTCATAGATAGAAGATTATTTCCCTTCTTTGATTGAAAGGAGAGAAGCATTTTCTATTCTCTGAATGCTTCAATTGTTTTACTGTAGTAAAAAAGCGACAACTTACAAAAAACAACTTACTCCTTGAAGATAACACCTCTCTCAGGCACAGAGCCCAGATGACCGTTGCTGTGTGTTAACACATTAGCTAAACTTGTGTCTGTATGCCATCTTGGATCAGTGTTGTGCTACTGGTCCCTATTTGTCTCGTTCCAGTATCGATCTAATTTGACTCAGGTGTTTGGCCCAATACTCTGTTGATATGGAACTGTCTTCACTGGAGACCTTTGACATCGTCAACCCATCGTGATGTCAGCATATGAGTGCCTTTGTAATATAATCATGTTGTCTGTGATAAAATCACAGGATTGTCTCCTTGTATGTGTGCAGGGGATTGTTATTCACATTTAAAAGCTGGTTGCTTGGTAACAGCCTGGAGTTGACAGGCATCATCAGTCTTTGGTCTCTGCTGGTTATCTGGTGCTATAAGGATCTGGAAACTGAATATGCATAAGAGCTACAAAACCTTAATGGTTTCTGCTGTTCACATCCTTCAAGTCATCACAGATAGCATTGCTCTGGTCAAGTTTTAACAGCAAGCTTAACACTGTGTTGGAGTCACATCTGATTTGCCCGTTTCCACCGAATCTGGTACTGACTCAACTCATATGCGTATTAATTTTCATTTGCTCTTCTGTTCTCTAAAATTTTCTGCAATCAGTGCAGAAATAAGTGTTTATCCTCAGTTTAAAAAAAAATACTAAAGATTTACCAAAAAAAAGAAAGCCCCTTACAAACAGTAACTGTGATTTATAATCATAATCATACCTTTGAACTCTAGCTATAAGTAACAGTTTTCTCAGTGAAACTGTTTCAAAAGGATATGCTACCTAAGTGAACTGTGTCAGTCTTTGTATTAGACCATCTGAGATTTATATTGAGTGCTTACAATTTGATTTGTGTCTTTCTCCATTCAAGTACTGGTGCTGTTTTTTTGCACAACAGATATTGTGACTTATTATTCTTGGTTCTGATTAAACACAAACTTACAAGCTAAATCCAAGTGGTTGCACAACGCAACAGTTGTTTTCTTTCGCGAGTGAAAAAAGTATCTATGTTTTCCTCCTGTTACTATAACCACTTCCTTTTCAACGATTCTTCTGCACATGAATCATATCTGCACATTAATCGAGCCACGCTTCAGTGCAGGAACGCACCTGTTTTTTCTCTTATTTTTTTGTGATGCTGTTCCACATACCCCTGACCAATACCCAGAAAACCTCACCCTTTTCCACCAGAATGAATAACTGAGGTTCCCTTTACATTGTGTCTTTGGAGACAAAACCAGGAGGTCCCACAAAAGTAGATTGACTGAAGTACATCTGTTTGTTGGAACAGGATAAATAAAACATTATTCATCACATTCCAAAAACTTTGGTCGTTGTTTTTTCTATGAGAGAGCGATGGACTGTGTGACCATGGCAATGCAGTAGATCCAGCAGTGTAGCCAGGCAGCTGTCCACAGTCATGCAGAAAAACAAACGTGCTTGACAGTGGTTCATTTTTAGGACTGTTCTACCAGCCTCCTTTGCCACTAATTGATTGTTATTTCTCCTCCTCTCACTGGCTCCTGTTTAGACAGGCATACCACTCATCCATTCACTAACTTCAACCCATCAACTCCACACACAGTCATCACAATGTAATCGCTAGGTGCCACCGAAGAGAAGATCAAAAAGAGAGCGAGTGGGAAGAAAAAAGGGGGAAAAAGAGAAAAGCACACAAAAGTGACGTTGAGGTTTTCAGAGGAGGACCCACTCTTTTTCATGCTGTGAGTAAACAGACTGGAATATGGCTACGTTGCGGCTGACACTGAGAAAAAGCGAGAGCCACCTCACTGAAGGAACAGTTGAGCTGAGTCGTAAAGCTTTTTCAAATGAGTCAAATTGCTCTCTCTGGTTTTGAAGAAGTGGAACATATTTATTGCAAAGTGCTGATTAGTGGTTTGGGACTCACCAGTAGCACCTGCTGTTTTGTTTGGAGCTGGTCGCCCAAGAGGAAGTGTCAGAGATCCAAACCCCCTCAGTCTTTACAGGCAGCCATTACCCAGACTCCTCTACCGCAGACAGGGCCCAGGGACATGGCCAACCATAATCACCCTGTAGATGCCAGCGATCGGAAATGGAATCTGCTGGGACAGAAGTAGGGCTTTTGTGTTGAAACCGTGCAGAGAACTTAGGGTGAAGTCCATTTATCAGGAGATTCAGTTAGAAGGTTTCTGATGCATTGTAGATTTTTTGTATAATTTCAGCAAGTGGTGGGCCCCCATTTCTTAAGGTATGTCATGACTTGCGTCCTGAGCATAGTTTTGTCACTTTGTGTGGTATGTTATGAATGCAGTCCAATCCCACAGTGCATCTTTAACGTGCATATAAATTAGCTCACGATTTGTTGATATTTTACAATTTCAGTGGGGATTTAATTCCTGAGAATTGACCAAATTTATATTTATGACTACCAGCCTTCTTGGCTAAAAAATAATATTTTTCAACAGAATAGTTCAAATAGTGTTTGAGCGTGGTAATAACATGGTAACAACATGGTAATAACATAATGAACAGGGTACAAGCTCTGTGATGACCTGCTGTCATTGAGGCATCATGTACTGTTGTGGGTAACAGCTGGAGGTTGTGCAACCACTGAGAAGTGGAGGCTTCCACAGGCAGGTACAGAGAGAGAGCATGTAGCTAAATGGGCACAGGGAAAGGAGGGCGCCTCCCTCACTGAAGCTTCGCTTATGTTCAGAGGTCTGACCGTTTCTGTTTTTTCTGTACCTTGCACTCAAATGTATTGTGAAAGTTCAACGGGTTAGATAGGAGTAGTTTAGTTTGAGTCAAACAAGGCATTGATGTGCAAAAGGGGGGGAACAGGTGCTCCTGTAAAGGTTGTATGCCCTGGTTGGGTGCTTAATCTTAAGAATGTATCAGTAGATGTGGTTTCCCCTACACTAACCTTATGCGGAACTCAGTAGGCATGTTTTCATGCACAAATTATTTTAGATGTTAAATTCAATATTATATTAGGCTGATTATGGAAACCCCTACGTTTGTTTTTATTGGCATATAGTCGTAATCCAAAGTTCATTAAAACATGCATTTGTTTTCAATTATTAAGACATTAAACTACCTTTACCTCTATTTGTATTACATTAATTTATAAAATTGTTTTCCAATGTTCATAACTTGGATCGTTTAGCAGTTTGATTTGAAATGCTAAACCCCCTGTAGGTATCAAAATATTAACATTTCTGTTCCTTGAATGTACAATATCATTGGTCTTTAATGCTTTTTTCTGGATTTAAAAAACAATTGTGAATGTGTAAATTGATATTCCCAATATGATTTGTAAATAACTGAAATGTAAAGTGTTTTTCCTATAACTGAAAACTACAAAGTACGTCACCTTCCAAAAGTATTCAAACCCCTGCCAAGAAAAGACTGTCACTCAAATCTCAGCGCTCAAACAAGAATGAAACTTCTTAAAAGCCACAGAGAGGTAAACAATCAGTCTAAAGGATTTACAGAGTTCAGTTACTGGGAGTGGAGTAATGGTGCACCTGTCAACGAGCTCTGCATTAATGGGCCATTACTCAAAATGTATCATCTATAAACATCAGATTGACCTTGAGGTGGGAAAGATTTTTGGACAGATAAGACCAAGGTAAAGCTTTTTGGCCAAAACACAAATGACTGTGCCGTGTAAATCTAACACTGCCCATGCCTCACAACCTAGCATCACTATAGTTAAGTATGGTGGTGGCTGCATCATGCTGTGGGGATGCTTCTCATCAGCAGGATCTGGGTATCATATTAAAGTTGAAGGAAGATGTAGCAAAATACAGGGAAATAATGCAAGAGATCCTGCTTCAGTTTCACAATTGAAACTTGGGAGGAAATTCACATATCAGCAGGAAGCACAAAGCCAAAGCAACATTGGAGTGCCTCAAGAACAAAACGGTGAATGTCCTACAGTAGTCCGGTCCACAACCAATAACACTGAGAATTGGGCAATGTTTGAATCATTTTGGAAATCACCATAAGTAGCACTTACACAACATTTTCAACCCTCATTTAAATCAAATTGTTTTCCTTGGTCATAAACTCATGAAAACATGAACCTATGCATTTGTACTGTATCGCTACATGTCATAGCCCTTATGCCTAACAATATAATAGCAATGAAATTCAACACCCAAATCAACTTTGTTTGTTTCCATTGATTAAGATCACTTACATATGATATTGCTATATGATACATGTTTTATTCTGAAATTATACTGCTTACTTATAAGTGATTTTATATGTGATGTGATTTCATTTTGACCACATCACAGAGAACTGCCAAACTCTGGGGATTTGGTCAGGACGTGTTGTTAAAATGTTTTCGCTTTGAGTGATTCATTACCAAGCACTTCCATGCATATAACTTGCTGTTAGCACTCCTTTTTAGTTCTAAAATGTGCATGAAACCCAGATAGAGGAACTTATTGCTATATTTTCATGTCATGACGATTGAGCAGATCTTTTAGCAAGACTAACTTCAGTCAGTACTTGTTGCAGGGATATACAGTGGATATGAAAAGTCTACACACCCCTGTTAAAATGCCAGGTTCTTGTGATGTAAAAGAATGAGACAAAGATAAATCATGTCAGAACTTTTTCCACCTTTAATGTGACCTATAATGTGAACAATTCAATTGAAAAACAAACTGAAATCTTTGAGGGGGAAAAATAAAAAATAAAAAACTCATAATAACCTGGTTGCATAAGTGTGCACACACTTAAACTAATACTTTGTTGAAGCACCTTTTGATTTTATTACAGCACTCAGTCTTTTTGGGTAGGAATCTATTAACATGGCACATCTTGATGTGGCAATACTTGCCTACTCTTCTTTGCAAAAGCGCTCCAAATTTGTCAGATTGTGAGGACATCTCCTGTGCACAGCCCTCTTCAGATCACCCCACAGATGTTCAATTGGATTCAGATCTGGGCTCTGGCTGGGCTGTTCCAAAATGTTAATCTTCTTCTGGTGAAGCCATGCTTTTGTGGATTTGGATGTGTGCTTTGGGTCGTTGTCGTGCTGAAAGGTGAACTTCCTCTTCATCTTCAGCTTTCTAACGGACGCCTGAAGGTTTTGTGCCAAAATTACCTGGTATTTGGAACTGTTCATTATTCCCTCCACCCTGACTAAGGCCCTGGTTCCAGCTGAAGAAAAACAGCCCCATAGCATGATGCTGCCACAACCATGCTTCACTGTGGGTATGGTGTTCTTTGGGTGATGTGCAGTGTTGTTTTTGCGCCAAACATACCTTTGGAATTATGGCCAAAACATTCAACCTTGGTTTCATCAGACCATAACACATTTTCCCACGTGCTTTTGGGGGACTTGATGTTTGTTTTTGCAAACTTCAGCCGGGCTTGGATGTTTTTCTTTGTAAGAAAAACAAGCTTCCGTCTTGCCACCCTACCCCAAAGCCCATTCGTATGAAGAATACGGGAGATTGTTGTCACATGTAGCACACAGCCAGTACTTGCCAGAAATTCCTGCAGTTCCTTTAATGTTGCTGTAGGCCTCATGGAAGCCTCACTGACCAGTTTTCTTCTCGTCTTTTCATCAATTTTGGTGGGATGTCCAGTTCTTGGA
>JACXGI010001583.1:53608-63784 GCA_016801175.1 Esox masquinongy
CATCTCCTGTGCACAGCCCTCTTCAGATCACCCCACAGATGTTCAATTGGATTCAGGTCTGGGCTCTGGCTGGGCCATTCCAAAACGTTAATCTTCTTCTGGTGAAGCCATGCTTTTGTGGATTTGGATGTGTGCTTTGGGTCGTTGTCATGCTGAAAGGTGAACTTCCTCTTCATCTTCAGCTTTCTAACGGACGCCTAAAGGTTTTGTGCCAAAATTGCCTGGTATATGGAACTGTTCATAATTCCCTCCACCCTGACTAAGGCCCTGGTTCCAGCTGAAGAAAAACAGCCCCAAAGCATGATGCTGCCACCACCATGCTTCACTGTGGGTTTGGTGTTCTTTGGGTGATGTACAGTGTTGTTTTTGCGCCAAACATACCTTTTGGAATTATGGCCAAAAAGTTCAACCTTGGTTTCATCAGACCATAACACATTTTCCCATGTGCTTTTGGGGGACTTGATGTTTGTATTTGCAAACTTCAGCTGGGCTTGGATGTTTTTCTTCCGTCTTGCCACCCTACCCCATAGCCCATTCATATGAAGAATATGGGAGATTGTTGTCACATGTAGCACACAGCCAGTACATGCCAGAAATTCCTGCAGTTCCTTTAATGTTGCTGTAGGCCTCTTGGGAGCCTCCCTGACCAGTTTTCTTCTTGTCTTTTCATTAATATTTGAGGGACGTCCAGTTCTTGGTAATGTCTCTGTTGTGCCATATTTTCTCCATTTGATGATGACTGTCTTCACTGTGTTCCATGGTATTTCTAATGCTTTGGAAATTCTTTTGTACCCTTCTCCTGACTGATATCTTTCAACAATGAGATCCCTCTGATGCTTTGGAAGCTCTCTGCGGACCATGGCTTTTGCTCTGAGATGCAACTAAGAAAATGTCAGGAAAATCCTACTAGAACAGCTGAACTTAATTTGTGATTAATCAGAGTCACTTTAAATGATGGTAGGTGTGTAAAGACTTCTATTTAACATAAGTTTGAATGTGATTGGTTAATTCTGAACACAGCCACATCTCCAGTTATAAGAGGGTGTGCATACTTATGCAACCAGGTTACTGTAAGGTTTTTATTTTTCATTTTTCCCCATCGAAGATTTCAGTTTGCTTTTCAATTGAATTGTTCACATTATAGGTCACATTAAAAGTGAAAAAAGTTCTGACATGATTTATCTTTGTCTCATTCTTTTACATCACAAAAACCTGGCATTTTAACAGGGGTGTGTAAGACTTTTTATATCCACTGTATGTACATGTGTATATTCAAAGCAATAGTATACAAGTTATCTAATTCCTAATCACATAATGTTATTTGTCCAGATATTCTTATCAGTTCATGCTAACGTTTATCAGAATATCTCTCAAAACAAACTCTGGCACACCTCGTTTTATGTACGATTTATTTGAATTTAGTTTTGCCATTTGATTTCATGTTGGACACCAGGAAGAACAGCTGCTTTCTACGCAGGGGCTAATGGAGAGCCTAACAACATGCTAAATTAATTGATAGTTGATGCTGTGAATTGATAATGGTTTATCTGTTATGGTTATGTAGGATGAGCAATCAACCTTTACAGGAAGGGAGTTCTTATGTGGTAGGACTGAGGAGGCTGTTACAAGAAGCAAGACCACAGAACAATCTCTAACAATGTCAGCTGTGTACTCAAAACAAGAATGCCTACAGTCAGTCGCCAATGAATAACAAGATCAGCTTATACAACTTAACTCTCCAGTCTGTACTGAATTTTGCATTTTTCTGCTGTACACACTCCGGGTCGGTCCAGAGTCCTGGAATGTGTTTGAAGCTAAGTAGAATCACTACGATTTATCCCGCAACCCAAACTTGACAGGAAGCCCTGGAATCAGGAAATGGTTGAATTCTGTTTCCTGTATGGCTCAAAACACTCAAACAAACTCAATGCAGCAGGTCTCCTAACACAGCATCCCCTGTGTTTAGCATTTCAATCAGCCAATCATGGCTGCCCTGGACCTGGCCCTCCTCCACAGCAGAAAGGCCACTGTGTTGGTGAATGCTGCCTCAGTATTTCAGGAAATAATTTAATAGGAGATGTTTTACAAAGCACAATACTTAGATAGTGTATATTGCTAACTATTTACTGTGTGTTGCTCGGTAAATAGTAAAGTGACAGACAAGTCAACTCACTGTCATATTGAACACCATCTGGCCTTTCATGTTAGATCATCCTCAGGATCGTTCATTGTTGCTAAACTACTGTCCACCAACTCACATTGCTGCCATTAACCAATTTAATTCAGCTCAAAATGTAGACCTTCTAACGATGACTGAAAACCTACCTCTTCAGTTATCTTAAATAAATCCCGCAAAATATATTCTCAGTACGTCTGTGACATACCTCAGAAAAGTATCTTTGAAGGTTCACTTGGGGCACGAAAAATTGTCAATCTTAGACACCTTAATCAGGGTGCCTTTCAGTTATTTTAATACTGTTACTAATAATGTTACTGGCCTTTTTTCAATTGCATGATCTTCTCTTTTCTGTCTTCTCTTTTCTGTATCCATTTTAAAACTCATTGGATGAGAAAGCCAAAGGTCCCACAAGGACTATGATGTGAACAAAATACCAACTTTATTGTTGACACTGGTTTTCTATCGTTGCGTTACTTTGTTAGCTAAGCTAGCTACTGAAGCTAGCCAGTTTTCTCATGCACTAGCGTGAGGTTAGCTATGAGGGATAAACGCAACATAGCTAATGTTTCTGCCATCCAGATGGACTGGAAGTCTGTTGTTCATTTCTTCAGAATTTGCATGTATAATTTCACCAGATGTTGTCAAATATCTTATCTGTATTTTTGTATGAACATGTTGACATTTAAGTTGCTCACACTCAAATCAAGAGCATTTAACGTTGAGTCATGTGGGATACCTTGAACTCGTGTCTTGAGCTCTTATTTCAATCTATGGTTGTGAATTACTATGGAAACTACTGTACTGATTACACTAAGTGGCTGAGTCCATACACAAATTATGAACTAGAATTATTGGTACCCAAACAGAAAGAGCAGCATTTCATGTGATCACCTTAGGGGTATAACAGCATGTTAGAATATGAAGACAGTTGGCTCAGGCTCAATGACTGATAGTGATCATAGGAACATGCAGGGTTTCAGTTTCAGACCTACAGTTGTAATGTTATATTCTTCCGGTTATATTCTTCCTGTTATCAATACCAACCGTAACATCATCCCTTCAGCTTTGCTGACAAACGTATCCCCTCAGCTTTTGCTGACAAACGTAAATCTTGTTGGACTTGATTTAGTCAGAGTTTTTTTACATTGTACAGTCATGGCCCGTCCAATACCAAAGATTGATTACATTTAGTAAACTGTTGTCTACATTATATAGTCAAGATCAAAAGGTGTTCCTTTCTTTGAAGGCTTCATTTTGTTTTCTGTAAACATTGAGATGGTGTGCTTTACCAAAAAGCTCTCATTTGGTTTCAACTGCCCACAGGAAATAGTCCCAGAAGGATTGAGGCATGTTTTGGTGTGTTTTGGCAAGTTGTAGTTGGCATTTCTTATCTCTCTCAGGGGTCTCACACCTCATGTCACTGAGTTGGCCAAGGATGGTTCCAGTTGAAACAATTGTCCCTTGTGTCTGAAGGTCAGCTTGAATCTGTGTGGAAGTTAAGGTGATTTCTCCACCATTCGAACAATCCTTCATCGCTATCTACTGTACATTGGCGTGGGCATTAGACTTCTTGATAACATTATGGAAACAGGAACATTGAGGTCTCTGGAGCTGGACTTGTCTATGCTTGGCTACCATCTTGTGTCTGACCTCCTCAGGCAATTCTGTTATGTTTTTTTTCTCCATGATCATTGCGGTAGACACAGTGACACAAAAGAGCAGAAAACTAGTTGAATGGGTGATTTTCATATTGCAGGCATTCACCAGGTATGTTAAATTACAAACTTGCTTGACATAAACTAATTTCTAACTACTTCTCGGTGCCAATAATATTGTCTGGGTCATTTTAGGATTTCTTTGTGGAATTAGTTAACATTTAGTAAATTATTTTTATGTTGGTTTTGTTCAACTGCATACCAAAGAAATTCATATGTGGATACCAAAATATTTTTGAATTTCAACTGTGAAATTAAAAAGGTGCATGTTCTGGATGAACTGCAATTGTGCCAATACCTTTAGCCACAGTCTTAGACTAAATTTGAGACATGACTCAACCTGTGGTTTTAAGTTCATTCCTTTATTATCTACTACTAAGTGTTTCAGCGGAATGCAATAATTGTGTGGATAATTACAACCTATTTTTTTCCCTTCGATTTTGTTTTACCTTCAAAATTACTGCCCATAAAGCCCAAGTTGTAAAATACCAATGAATGCTAAATGTTCCTGAATATTTGTGGTTTTGAGCCTTTCCGTTCCACATTCCAGCGCTGTGCTGTTAGTTCCTCATGTGGCTCTAAGTTCCAAACTTTGCCAGTAGCGATCACAGAAGACACCTCATTCCTGGTTCAATACAAGTCCTTGTTCTGTGTTTTGGGCCTGCCACCATCCATAGACTGTTTTTCTCTCTGGACCTGTTTTTTTAATGTGCCTTTGATGGCAGACAGACGTGCAGTATGTATTCAGACAGCCCTTCTGGAGAAAAAAACGCGAAACACCTCAAATACTTATAGGGGCCGCTGTGTTTGGACGGAAATTACTATGACAACAACAAAGGAGCTGTTAGGGCTCAAGGCCGGTACTGGCTGATATTTAATTGTTTGTGAATAATTTTCTTCTGTACTGTCAATATTTTCTTAAATCTGTGCTTTTATAAGCTGTATGCAAATTATTTTTACTTAATCCAATTTGGGCCTAGTCTTGGACGATGTAGATTGAGCTGGATTTTATTGTCACGGACTAGGTTAGTCTGTGTACGAGAAACTGACCTATTAGGTAGATGGCTGGCTACATGTTCTCATACAGTGTTGAGTATTCTAACTGGAACGGTTTCCCTCACTACACTTGTGCAAACGTAATATATTGGAATATATTTTATATATATGTGTGTGTGTGTGTGTGTGTGTGTGTGTGTGTGTGTGTGTGTGTAGGTGGAGCCACCGTGGATTGGACTTGTTGGTCCAGCACATCCCACAGATGCTCAATCAGATTGAGATCTGGGAGGCCAGAGCAACACCTTGAACTCTTCATCATGTTCTTCAAACTGTTCCCTAACGATGTGTGCAGTGTGGCTGGGCACATTATCTTGGTGAAGACGCTACTGCCATCAGGGAATACCATTGCCATGAAGGGGTGTACCTGGTCTGAAATGATGTTTAGGTAGGTGGCACATGTCAAATTGATGCCAGACACCCTGTCGCTGGTTTGTGGTCTGTCCCTCCTCGGACCACTGTCAGTAGGTACTCACCACAGCTGACCGGGAGCACCTCACAAGCCTTGTCGTTTCAGGGATGCTCTGACCAAGTCGTATGGCCGTAACAATTTGGCCCTTGTTAAAGTCACTCAGGTCTTCACTCTTACCCATTTCTCCTGCATCCAACATGTTGACTATGGGAACTGATTGTTGCCTTACCATCTAATCAACCTAGATCTTCACATGTGGCCTTGAGATGATCAATGTTATCATTAACCCCCGCTCCCCCCTAATTCCTCACCCCTGCCTGTGGTCATAATGTTTTGGCACATCAGTGTAAATACTTACATTTAAATATATGTACAAAAATATATAGAAATATTACAATGTTGGCCACATTCATATATTTTCACATATATGATTACATATATATGTGTAATCATATAGATTACTTCCCATATATATATATATATATATATATATATATGGGAAGTAATCTAGATAGAAAAGGTTATGGGATGTATTTTAGACATATATTTCCCTAATATATTCACATTTATTTTCTTTATTTATACATTTTATAAATATATTCAAACAATACATTGAAACATGTTTCTGTTCCATTTAAATATTATATTCCAACATATTATTTTTTGCATATGGGCTACATCTTTCTCCTGGGCACATTTTGTTGACTTCTAGTTCACTGGTCTAAAAGGGGCCATGGATGAATGAAAGTATTTTTTGCAGAAAATTCACACAGTCTGTTCATAGTGTGTAGAGGTGACGTCTTCTCATTGTCTTATATTTCAAAATAGCAATGAGCACAGGCTGAAATTACGCTCACTGCTTGTTGTGGGGGCTGGTTTATTTGAAAAGCTTGCTCCAAATACAATGGCACTTCCTTCTAGGTTTGTTCTGAGGTATGTATAGAGGGACCTTTTCCTTGTATTTTTACTCTTTGTTTCCAAGGGATACAAATATAGCTCATTACTCCAGCACCAGATCCATCCATAGTCTTGGCTTCTAGGCACTTTGTTTATGTCTTCTCTCAGTGTTTTGTGTATGTGTGTGTGTTTGTGTGTTCAAAACAAAGAAACGGAGGTAACATCGAACACAGACTATGCTATGCTATGTATTTGACATGTTTGTTAAGCATTATAATGAAGTGTGCATTATTAAAAAAACATTATAGTGCTAGAATTCCCCTGTAGGCTGTGTTCTTCTGAGCTAAACACCTGTTGAAGAAATGTTGAAAGGCAACTAACTGCCTAGTTGAATGACATCTGCACATCCCTCTCTTGTCCCACAGGAAATATTCATCTGAGACCTTTATCTGTCAGGGCATTAATGTGAACAACCACTTTACTGTTTGATTTTCCTAACCTGTGTATTTTCCACTGGCTTTTCACACTTCTGTTTGCCTTTCTCCAAGGAATACCCTGGTACTAAATCTTCCTGATTGATGGGTTTGTAGAGTTGTGCAACGCCACTCAGGTTCTATTGGGATAAGAGTTACTGTATGGTCCACATGGCCAGTCAATATTGACACACTGTAGCTTAAGAAACTAGAGTTGGAGAAGATAAGGATGTTAATCTTAGCAGTGCTAACAGAATGAAGTCTTTTGTGTGCGCAGAAGAAAAGACCTCACAGCCAGTTCAAACACCTTTGCCTGAACAGGGCCTCTTCTACCGGAGCTTGGCTACTGTAATGCATGAGGTTAGGCCCCAAGTAGTGTTGTGGGTGTAGATGTATGTGCATGTACAGTGTGATTAATATCACTGATATATAATGTAAATAGAGAAGTATTGTCAGTAGCTCTGGTCCAGTTGTTCTTACGTATTATCCTTGGTTGGTTTGTTGGCTTTGTACGAGAGTAATGACAGAGATGGCTAATGCATAATATTTGACCTGTTACCAAGACTAGACTGTCATAGGCTAACTCTGGGCAGTTTTTTTGATTGGATTTTGGCAATGTATAGGATTAAATGCATAGGAATAGAATAAATGAGGAAATCTTTGACTTGATTGGGAATGCCGGTTCCATTCTTTTATTGTGCATTTAATTCCAACGGTATTTAGCCATAATTCATCTAACCCAGACAAGTTTTCATTCATTTGGGAAAAGGAACCTGTGTTCCTTTGAATTAAAACACTAGCTCACAGGACTAACACTATCGTGATGATGAAGACCTTCCACCAACCACTGAACATTTATGAACAGCGCCAGTTCATTCACTGAGCTGCATCATTTAACCTAGGGCCATCTGAATCCATCAGCCTATAAGCACATCTGACCCATCTGTCTCATGTGCTCAGCTGTGATGGTGTATAGCTTATTGTCACCTGTCCTGTAGACCCATGTGAAACAGCCAGAGAGCATCACTCCAGTCACTAGGCCCTGGGCAGAGGCTGTCATGCCAGGTTACATGCTGGAAAGGCTGAGGGCTGAAGCACCGAGCCCATTCCAGAGCAGCAGAGCAGAACTGCTTCCAGACGTCAGATTAAATTAACACCAAAACACTGTGCATGGTGCTTGGCAGCTCTGACAAGTTTTTAAAAAATATGTACATAACTCCCACTCTCCTTACCTACTTCAGCCTTATATTTTAACAGAACTCTGCTACTTAATTCTCTCTCTTTGTTCTGAATGGTCCTCTGGATCCATTTGGGTTCATGATGAGAGTGACTGTAGCACTGTGACTATAGTGTACCATGGTTGGTTTGGGACCGTTCTAGAATTAGGACTGCGCACCTTATTTGACTGCGCACCTGTGTGTTAGCCATTATTGTTTAAAACAAACTATCTACGCACTCTTGTTCCAATGCGTTATTGGATTTTCGTCAATTTTATAACGTCAGCAACCTTCATCAGGTCTCCTTTGGCAAAGTTAACAAGCTGCCAGTCCTCATTTATGTTACTATGTTACTGACATGTGGTGCTGGCGAAGGTTGTCTACCTATCTGCTACTGTTATTTCATTAAACCAGGAAGGCTGAAACATGATCCGCTCTGTTGAGCAACACTCTTACTGTGGTGTAAACGATACTGCTATGAACCGATTTAGGACACCTAGGATTCAACAGAGACATATGAAGACTCTGGAGAGAAATAACAGCTTCCGTTGAGAGAGGCAGTCATGTGCTTGTGATGTTTTCATTTGGAAGTCGCAGAAACCAGTGAATCCACGGTCTGCTATCTGAGGCATGCAGGGAATGGGATGTAGGGTTTTGGACCAGTTCCTTGGAATATGGATTTCATCCCATGTTATCTATTCATACTGTAAGTGGTTTTACAGCATGATGTAGAGACATAAGATAAGACTGGTTCCATCAGTCAGTTAGACTCCTCACTTCCAGAAACATTGATATGCTATCCTTTGAATAAGATAAGGGGGGTTCATAGCAGTAGAATTAAAGAGAAATAACAGATTAATGCAGTGGTAATTCTGGTGTCTACCAACTGTGACAAAAGTTTGAATTGAAATCAACACGTAGACATCTGAACCACTGCAAACAACTGTACAGTTGTCATGGTCCGAGTTCTGTAGATCTTTAACTATATTGACTTTTATCAGACGACTGTCCCTTGAGACAATCTTATCTGATTTGAGCTGCATAAGTGATTACAGAGACAGTAATGGTTTGTCACATACTAAAACTATCAATAAAAAGGTTCTCTGTCACTGCTCCAGGTGTTCAATGTGTAACTTGTATTTAAGTTACCTGGTTACCCGGAGTTTGTTTTGGTTCTCATTCAAAGACGCAATCGATTTAAGACAAGAAAAAAAGAGGAGGATCAACTAAAACAAGCACGAGCTGTGGAGACATATTTCTCCATCTACAATCACATTCCTTCAGAGAGCTTGATGGGAACCACTTGGAGTGAAAAAACAGCTTCCCTGTCTTGTTTATCCAGTGAGTTACTGGTGTGTAGATACATATTTACAGAGTGCTCACAATCACAACACTGCAGATGACATTTCTGAGCAGGAAGCCCAGCAGGAACTTCTAGACACACATGAAATACACACACACACACACACACACACACACACACACACACACGTAAATGACCATGGGTGGGGTCATACCCTAAAAACATTGTAGTGATGTCTGCTCCACAGAGAACAACCTGTTTGAAAGGGGCTTGATTGTCCTCTTTGATGTGTGGTTCTGCAGGGGGTGGCAGGATAACATGGTCCCCTGGTGTGAAGGGTCACTGTTCTGTGATGAGGAATGAGTGAAGGATGCTGGCCCACTGTGGGACAAGAACTGCAGTCTCAGAGAGGTACAGTGTCTCACAAAAGTGAGTACACCCCTCACATTTTTGTAAATATTTGAGTATATCTTTTCATGTGACAACACTGAAGAAATGACACTTTGCTACAATGTAAAGTATTGAGTGTACAGCTTGTATAACAGTGTAAATTTGCTGTCCCCTCAAAATAACTCAACACACAGCCATTAATGTCTAAACCGCTGGCAACAAAAGTGAGTACACCCCTAAGTGAAAATGTCCAAATTGGGCCCAATTAGCCATATTCCCTCCACCGGTGTTATGTGACTCGTTAGTGTTCCAAGGTCTCAGGTGTGAATGGGGAGTAGGTGTGTTAAATTTGGTGTTATCGCTCTCACACTCCCTCATACTGGTCACTGGAAGTTCAACATGGCACCTCATGGCAAAGAACTCTCTGAGGATCTGAAAAAATTAATTGTTGCTCTACATAAAGATGGCCTAGGCTATAAGAAGATTGCCAAGACCCTGAAACTGAGCTGCAGCACGGTGGCCAAGACCATACAGCGA
>JACXGI010001583.1:63884-89811 GCA_016801175.1 Esox masquinongy
ATCAAATTGGTCTGCATGGCTGTCGTCCCAGAAGGAAGCCTCTTCTAAAGATGATGCACAAGAAAGCCCGCAAACAATTTGCTGAAGACAAGCAGACTAAGGACATGGATTACTGGAACCATGTCCTGTGGTCTGATGAGACCAAGATAAACTTATTTGGTTCAGATGGTGTCAAGCGTGTGTGGCGGCAACCAGGTGAAGAGTACAAAGACAAGTGTGTCTTGCCTACAGTCAATCATGGTGGTGGGATTGTCATGGTCTGGGGCTGCATGAGTGCTGCCACCACTGGGAAGCTACCTTCATTGAGGGAACCATGAATGCCAACATGTACTGTGACATACTGAAGCAGAGCATGATCCCCTCCCTTCGGAGACTGGGCCGCAGGGCAGTATTCCAACATGATAACGACACCAAACACACCTCCAAGACAACCACTGCCTTGCTAAAGAAGCTGAGGGTAAAGGTGATGGACTGGCCAAGCATGTCTCCAGACCTAAACCCTATTGAGCATCTGTGGGGCATCCTCAAATGGAAGGTGGACGAGCGCAAGGTCTCTAACATCCACCAGCTCTGTGATGTCGTCATGGAGGAGTGGAAGAGGACTCCAGTGGCAACCTGTAAAGCTCTGGTGAACTCCATGCCCAAGAGGGTTAAGGCAGTGCTGGAAAATGATGGTGGCCACACAAAATATTGACACTTTGGGCCCAATTTGGACATTTTCACTTAGGGGTGTACTCACTTTTGTTACCAGCGGTTTAGACATTAATGGCTGTGTGTTGAGTTATTTTGAGGGAACAGCAAATTTACACTGTTATACAAGCTGTACACTCACTACTTTACATTGTAGCAAAGTGTCATTTCTTCATTGTTGTCACATGAGAAGATATACTCAAATATTTACAAAAATGTGAGGGGTGTACACACTTTTGTGAGATACTGTATATTAACTTGGATTCATCTAAATCCTCCATACGGGACAGGGAATGACCCAACTCACATACTTTGTGTGCAAGGAGTGTGTGTGTGTTTGTGTGTTTAATTGGGCTGATAAAGAGCATTGGAACGTTGTGGTGTACGTGAGTGTGGGCGGTACAGCTACGAGGAGCACCTCGACGTGCTATGATTTGTTCTTCTTGGCCGCGGCAAGAGGACCTGAAGACAGCAGCACTACCAGTCTCTATGACCACACTCTTATCTCACTGGGTTCCTACGGCCCCAGCTGCAGACCAGAGTTATGCAACAACAACTGGGAATAGTAAAACATTGCTACAGTGTGTTGGATTACTGTCAATGGATTCCCGAATATTGACTATTCAGTATCCCTTCAGTTGCATTTTTTTCTGAGGCTCATTCTGCTAGCACGAAGCCAGAGTATAACTACATGATATTGGCAAAGTACTCTCAAGTATTAACCATTACTGCTGAAGTACATTGTACCTAATTTTCATGGGGACTTGCTTGATATTCACCCCCCCCCGACAGTCCCAGGTTTCTATGTCTTACTGTAGATTTAGTGACACATAACATCCTTCTTTCTAGGCCAGGACAAAAAGAACTAATCCCAGGTTTGGCTGTCCAAGTCCACTGCATCAACAGTCTTAAATTGCCACACAAGTTTCTCATCATAACACAATATTTCTTCTAAAGAAAAACAGATGGAGAATGATGCAGACTGTGAATCAGAGCTGAAGACAGTCATATATCAAGACATGCCTGAGACAGACTGACTGGTGCGCATTTTTGGGCTTGTATCGCCATGGAAATCCTTTGGCATCCGAATGGAAAAAAACAAGAAACGTCTGAAAAACACTAAAAATGTTACGTAGCGGGAATGCTTAAGGAACCGCAATTAAAAAGCATCTTGTTATAGAGCTGAACCCTAACTTGAGAAATGTGCTCTCATTTAAAACAAAATCTCTCATGAACGTCATTGAGCGATTTACTAGCACATTTTCATGTATTCTCATATTTGCCCCCGAGAGAACAGTAACCACTTATAATGTGAGACAGTCTGTCTCACACATAACAGTGTCACAGGACAGTTCAGTAGTACGCTGTTGCAACCCTTGAGAGAATGACACACAGCCATTTTCCACTTCCAAAGATCTTCTTTTTAAAGTGTCCTTTTCTGGTGTTCAGCCGCTGTGCTGTAGATGTACAGTTGTGTACCTCCCAGGTTGTAAAGACTCGGGTGTCTCTGTGTCTCTAATGTACTGCTTCATCTGAACTCAGACCTGTCATTAGCTCTGTGTAAATACGCCCATGGGGATAAATGGTGCCCCAGGGTCAGTTTCAGGGCACACTCTGACGGTGGCTGTTTAGTGTTGACTTATTCATAAACAACAAAGACGATAGGGGCCTATTCAACCAGCCGTGAGCTAAAGCTCTTTTTAATGAGGTGTAAAAGGCCACATTTTAGTCTTGCAGCAAACGTCAAACGGTAAATACTGTTTCTAGTCAAATTACAGTTTAGGTTTATGCCAACACACCAATTTTCTGGAACTTGTTGCATGGACTGGAGTCTATGCGACATACAGACATTACAGATGATTAACTTTATGTAAAGATATAGGCTATGGTATTAACTATGTAAAGATATATGTTATGAAATGAACTATGTAAAGATATAGGCCTTACTCTTTTTGCTATAAATCAGCAGAAGTGCATGTGTTGCTAGCTAAGCCCTTCAGGTAGCTATGTTTTTAGAAGTGTTGAATGATATGAATATATACCATTGCTTAAAATGTCATTGTACCTGTCAGTCAGAGTGGTTCATTGTCGAGGGCCATTCACATCTGTAGGGTTTTAAAGAGGCAATATTGATACTTAGCGTTTGTGAATAGGATGGCATTCCACAAAATCCTGTGGAATGCAGATGATCTCCTCAGATCTGTTGTGTGCCTTTTGTGCCGGCAGATAGTGAGGCTGAGAAAAGGCCCAATCACCTTTGTGCTGCTGTTACTCTGCTGGGTTCAAGTTCACTGGTTAGGAAGGTGTGGGTTTGGAACACCTCAAGAAGAGACTTGTGTTATTTTCAGAACTTTCACACAAGTGTCCTGCTTTCCTACATTTTTTAAGGTGCATTTGTTTTTGTAATTAGGAACACTTTTCTGAATATATGGAGGATCTAATCATGCTTCTCTGCCTGATTGTTTGTGCTAAGGTCTGTCTAAACTGATCTCACATTTAATCAGTGAACTTGTTGCTGGCATACCTTTATTTGCATGTTCGGAAACTCATCTTCTCTGAAATGCTTTGTGCCTGCTGAATATTCTTTTAAAGTGTTCTTCCTGAAGAGAGAAATATTTTCTCAACCTGCGTCTGACCTTTTAACAGACTGCAGCCCCCTGACAGCAGTTTTATTCGATATCTGACTCTTCAAAGCCAGTAGTAAAACCATTTAGTTATTTGCCACTGTGGTTTTTATAAGAGGATCAGTGCAATCTCCTGGGATCTTTTGAACTATAATTAACTTTATAGAAACATGGGTAGAATGGACAGTCTTGTAAGTAGCAATGGATGTGCACAGGTTATATTATCATAAAAGGCAGTCTACATTATGTCTACAGTATTTATAACTTAGCCATGCACAGCCATAGAACACCCTTTGGAATTCTAATAAAAGGGAAGATCTAGATTGTTCTGCAGAAATCAAAATAACAGTAACAGAGGCACACACGTTAAAGGGGTGATTGTCCACATCTTCCCAACAAGAAAGTTCTTGTTAAATCAGGAATGAAACACGGAGAAGTTGCCAAAACTTATAGGAAATGTTGACCATAGGTAAAGAGGCAGTCAGTGGTAATGGCATAGAGTTTTAATGACAGGCAATGTTCGTAGGACTCAAACCAGTCAATTACATATGATTTAACCAGCCTGTTCTCACATGGAGAGGTTAATCCAATGGGTCAATGGTCATCTTTTCAGGTAAGTCCTCTCTGATACCAGAACACTGAAGTGCATTGGGATGATTGCCATTTAGTCACACAGACAGGATCTTGGTAATAATGTCATAGCTTTGTAGCTGTCTTCTGTGTCCTCAGTAGACAGCTATGTTTGTATGTGTGTGTGTGTGTGTGTGTGTGTGTGTGTGTGTGTGTGTGTGTGAAAGAAGTGTATGTCTGTGGGTTAGTGCATTTGTTTGTGAGCGTTTGCCAGTATTTGCTTTCAATATCATCTACTGCACCTTAGCTTTTGTGTGATCAGACAAAGACTTCACCGGCTTTAGAAAGGCCTTCCGCCATGAGTAATCGACATTTCCTTATCAAGTCCCTCTCGAAACCGCAGTAACATTGGTCAACACTAGCGCTGCCTTTTTCATACCAGCTTCATAGTATGAATGCGATAAAGGGCCCTTGTTCAAACATAAATACTTACCAGTCACTGCTGATCTCACCTGTACAGTTTAAGGATGGTGATTAAGTACTGATAGAGTATAGTGAGCTGCATCACTAGATCTGTTTGGCTCCTGGCTCAAATGGCATTCAGGATCTTGGGCTGTACCACAGTGTCAGACTGGGCTTCAGATTCTTCACCCAAAACATTTCCCTTAGGTTTGTTGAAAAAGTTACAGTTTGTTATCAGAAACCTATTTGTTTACCTGACAGTGGATGGGATCACATGCAACTATAAATGCAGATCGTTTAAGTTAATAAACACGTAATCAGATGGTTTCTATCATCTTCAACATCGCAGATCCTTGTTTCTTTTGAAAAACTGACCCCTTAGAATAGTTTACATAGCATGCTAGCCACTGAGGTAAATAGAGCAAGGTAAAGCCATAATAATAATATGCTTGTTAAATAAATTTCTGGCCATTAGATTAGCCTGTTTACATGGTACTCACAGTCTTACTGTAAAGCAAGGGCGTAGACAGATTTTTTTGGATAGGCCTAGAAAAATTTGGATAGGTATTTTTTCTAGGACTACTTATTTATTATTTAATTTATTTTGCGAAATGCAACATATACAGAGTTGGGGAGTAACAAAAAAAACAGTAACTGTAATCCGTTACGTTACCAACTAAAATTCGGATTACACGTATTTTTGAAAAAAAATTATGATTAGGCCTACTTCTTGGATTACTTCAGTTGAAAAAGAGGTCCTCGAAATAATAATGACACGTTGCATATTTGATTTTTTTATTTAATGTTTCAAAAACATTGTTACTTGAAACCAAATAACAATTGCGCACCTGAGTTGTGTGTGTGATCGTCATGCGCGCAAAGGTGGGCGCTCATAACCAGATAAATGACCGATGAAGCGCTAGTTTAGTTTTCTCCGGTTTGGTTGGTTGGATGGCTGGTAAAAACAGAGTATATCTACCTACCTACCGACCTATATAAAATGTGATTTAGTTATCTACCATCGACGCATCTTTCTCAGAACAATGATAGGCGACAGGCCTACCTGTGGTGTTATATATTTTTCAGACAGGAATTGTTTACAATGTTAGGCAACTATTTCTTAGCTGTAACATGGCACTGCCTTCAAGATAAAACATTATATGGAATTCATCACGATATTTGAGGAGAAAAGGTGTGTCGGGAAGTTCTCTACCAAAGGTTGATGATTTGCATTTGATGCAACCACCTCAACTCCATACAGGTAGGCCAGGAGATTCTGCTTGCTTTGCATCTCAAAAAATTGCGTTCATTGGTTATCATTTGCTGCTGAGGACATTGAATTTAAGCTATGAGTGCAGGTATAAAATCAGTTATTTCCTAAATTTGCGTTTTGAAAATCCATCGCTGGTGGCCCTGATAATCTCAGGTTAAATTCGCGCGGGTAAAACTTACTTGTGAGTGGGCGTTCATGATTGCGAATGTGCATTCGCGTGCCTGGGGTTTCTGCAACGTTTTGACAATGTTGGTGGTTATGTAGCAAAACATCAGACTACTGCAGATTTAGTGTAAGCGCGAAAAGCTACGGATATCTTGATTTTTATTTACAATAATGTCAATACCATTTTCGAGAAATTTCCGTTTATTTTTCGACAATGTTTTGAAGCAATAAAAAATATGAATAAAACACAAATAATAGAATAGGCTAACACATCCTCAGATTCTAGGTTAGATCAAGGATTATTGGATTAATTGGAATGACGGAATATCTGACAGACCTTTAGCGTGTCATGTAGTGGTGTAGCCCAATCATATTGAAGTAGAAAGCAATGGGTTATAAACCCTTTCCAAAGGTACATAACTCATGAAGTAAAATGCAAATTCCATTTTTTGGCCAGCTATGTAAACTCTAACTAATTGATCCCGCAAAAGGTGTTCAATTGGTTATAGGCTATTCCTATTTGTCTTCTAATGCCTCTTA
Organism: Esox masquinongy; assembly: GCA_016801175.1. NCBI lineage: Eukaryota > Metazoa > Chordata > Actinopteri > Esociformes > Esocidae > Esox > Esox masquinongy. Next base: position 70,209 of record JACXGI010001583.1, read on the forward strand.
ATATCAAAGTAATCAGATTACTGAGTTACTGAGTTTGAGTAATCAAAATGTTACATTACTGATTACAAATGTTGTCAGGTAACTTGTAACCGTAACGGATTACATTTAAAAAGTAACCTACCCAACCCTGACCACATATTATTTTATAATACAATCGTTTTATACTAGTGCATAGTACTTGGAGCAACCTCGTTACATATACAAATAATTACCTATCCCAGCATATTAAAATATGGCAGTAACTTTAAACCAGTTGCCAACTTGCCAACAACATAAAACTCATCTTCCGACGCACTTTAATCTAGATGGGCAAACAAGCCTTTATTTGAAGTTACAATTTATACCACGGCGAGCAGTAGTAGCCTACTATAACTTAACTTTAGTAGACGGATCATAAGGCAGACAAATCTGTCGGTGGACCTACCTCAGGTTCACCCCTGCCCGCAGCATCAAGAACGAGACTTGGTGGGGTAGGCAAGCAAGCCTGGCTCAACGTGGCGTTGGCAGTTGTGATGGCGATTGCGGTTGTTTCTATCCTGGCGCCACCTGTTAATGTCTCATTCTGGAATCTGTTGGTAGATTGATCCCAAAAAAATTCTGGCACACAATCCATTTCCTCCAGATGCCTTGTTTTGAAAAACCTAGTGATTGACATTTGGTTTGCAATTGCTAGAACTACTAAATTATCCTAGCTGGTGAGTCAATTCAAGTAAGCTAGCGTGGTTGAGCTTGCTAGATTATGCGCTACAAAGTTTCGCCATGTGACGTTGCCAAGGCCTAACCAAGCCTACACGTGGCTACACGGCTGCTGTACAATGTCAATGTCCCAGCTTCAGCTTTAACTATCTTGCAGGGATGTTTGGTGCTAATATGTACACAGTCCAGTCAAACATGGTGTTTGCTTGTAAACAATAAATTGAGTTATTGAGATAAGGCCATAAGATCTCAGTTTGCAAAGAACAATGCTGAACTAAGCACAACAAATGGGTTTCTAGTTGTGTCAATTTGTTAATGCTTTAGGGAATAATGTGTGCTTAATGATGTGTTATATTGCACAGGTGTAAGCCATGGTGATTACACTTGATCTCCTTAATATTATTGTTTTGTAATTACATGTTTCATGTCAGTGGGCGATTGTTCGTACATAAAAACACCCTCAGAGTATATCAGTAAGACATCTGGACTCCAGTTCATGATTTCAAACTAATTTCTTGTTCGCCACCTGAATGGGACACTGGACAGCTTACGAAAGGGCCAGTTCTGACATTTCAGGGAGAACTGTGCGCTCATCACATCATGTTTGTATACAGTTCTGAGCACGCTTACTTGGCTTATCTGTTTAGCTAATGATTTCAATTCTAGCAGTGCTGTACGTTAACTATAGTAATCCTGTGAGCATTAGCAGATCTTTTGGCTGTGTTGAAGATAACCTCTACCTGTGGGTTCTCAAGAGGTTAGGATAAGATCAATTACGACTCAGAAGAATTAGGTCTCCACTGCCCAAACAACACAACAGCTAACCCATGCCTGGGCCATCCGGTGGGCACCCTGGGCTGCAGTGAATCGAATGAACAAGGACCAGACTGGCTGTCCTCAGCTCATTATACTGGACTCTGTTGGCTACTGGCTTTTTCTGTTGGAACCTGCTGGGAGCCCCAGGGGTCCCTGGGTTTTCACAAAGGATCCCCCTCCATATGAGATAGGAGAACAGACTATACAGAGCACTGGAGGAATTTAACCCCATTTGAGAATGTTGGTTCTCACTTAAAGAAGCTTGCAATTCTCTAATTTCCCAGTTCCAGGTTTTTCTGCGGTAGAAGGCAAGGGCGAGAGAGAGGGAGAGAGAATAAAGAATGAAGGGACGGAGGTGGGAGGTTCTGGCTTTAGAGCAACGCTGAAAGGAATTTACCTCGAGAGGTAATGGAGTAAATATTGAGACAGCCAAATGTGGGCTCCCCTATATCGCAACCACATGCATTTAAGTACACAGCGCCTTTGAGCTCTAATCTTGATGAATATGTCATACTGACTGATTGATATGGACTAATATGGTCAACATTTTTTTTGTCATGCTTGAAATAATTAACTTACCTCTCGGAGAGTTTGAGTGCTATGACATGATTTAATGATTTTGTAGTTGTGGGTTGAATTTTGAAAGGGTTGTTAATTAGGGTTCTGGTATGATTTCTGAAATGGAAAGCCAAAAGTTCACAGTGACTCTTATTGTTTGATAGTTACTTTCTCTGATTACGCAGAGCCGAGACGGATGTCATCACTCTCTCACTTTGAGTCGTCTAGCCAGTATCATCCTACACTCTCTAAGTAACTGACTGTGATGGCTCCATTTTGCAAAGTATGTGTAATTACCATCATGTCGTAATATGGAGATGTTATGTTTGGACCCGACAGTGAAGCAAACATTTTCAACTGCTGCGGCAAAAACGCTGTCATTTTCTCTTAAGTTGCTCTCTCTGTACTTTTCTTTTTTTCATTCTCCTGCTGTGTCAACCTTGGTGGGCTCTGGAAACAATTCTTCACCCCATGTCTCCTCTTTCTTTCTCAAGTCAGGTGTAGACACATAATTACTGTATGGGCTCGCTGCACCAGTCTCCTGTTACAGGCCCTAGTGTTCTTCCTTTTAAGTGTCTCCAATTTTGAAAGGGGAAGCTGCGTTCCAGTGGCTATTAGTGTTTTTTCTCTCTCCTGTGCATCTAAATAATAATAAAAGTGGATGAAAGGCTGCAAACAGCGCACAGGGAGACAGACAGGATGTGGCTCTCTGAAATGAAAGGCATGCTGCTGGAACAAAGAGATGAGGGGTATGAACAATGTGGCGTGACTAGATGCTTCGCTGGATTTTGTGGTGGGCAACACTGCATGGTGAAGTATTTAATTTTGAAAGAAAATGTCAAGGGACACCATAAAGGACTGAATGTATGAGGAAGTGTGTTGTATAACACATCTCAGTGGTAATGGTGCTTAATGGAAATTCATTGACCCCATTGAGTATTTGTCACCAATGAGATATCTCACTGGTTACAAAACACTTGAATTAACTGTTGTTGTGTTGAGCAATGGCAAGCAATTATTTTAACATACCAATCTTACGTAAAACATGGTTAATTTGGTTAATAAACCTTTGAATCAATGTCAAATTTTCAATATTATATCCACTATCAGAACAAAACAATATAGGCGTGGCAGTACCTCTTACTGGTGAGTAGGTCTATATGCAGCTATTTCCTTGGTCTCACATCCAAGGTTTAAGTCAAGCACATCTGCTGTAATGTATTGTATTCAGCCAATAAAACGATGAAACTATAATTTTTTCCAAAGAGTAGATTTAACACAGCAGATATAATGTAGTGATACTTTCAAGTATTATTTGGACTGATATACATATGCAAATTATACCACAACGTACTGTTTAAATTTAATCAAGTGTTGAATTAAAAACAGACAACACAGTGGCCTAGAGTTTCATGGTTTCATTTATATCAAATTATATCTACAAGTTAATTGATAGTATGGTGGGATCTGGTCTCAATGGAATTATGCAGTTTATCTGAACTAAAAATGTAATTTGAATTTGTTCTGCGAGATGGTTGAAGTCCTAACATACTGAGAATTCAGTCAACTTCTGTCTTTTTAAGTGGATGATAAAAGGTTAATTTAATTGAGTAGCAGAACTCAGGGATTCTTTAACAATGCTTCCATCAGGTGAAATACAATGTTATAGTTAAATACATAGTTATGTTTTGCTTTGTTGGATTATTTGAGTTTAAGGGAAAGATTTGCTTTTGGAATTTTCCACTTGTTTTATGTGTTATTCATTTACATGTTGGCTTCATGCCCAGAAAATCCCTTGGCAAGTGCAAAGAATTCCAAGAATATCCCCAAAACTGTTTGAAACAATACATTCTGCAATAATTAATATGAACTGAAAGGGGACCCTATGCAGTTTCTTGTAATAACCCACCCTGACTTAAGAACATTTCTCTCAAATCTTCGATCCCTAAAATGTGTCAGGAAAATGTGCTCAGGTTACTAATCATCAATGAGGAGGGTCGACTACATAAGAACAGACTGTTCATTTTCTCATTACATGTAGTACAATAAGACCACTCATTGTCTGAGCCTATTTAGAACTCAGTAGCTGCAGGGAATAAATATCGGAAAGTGTCCAACTTTACCTTGTGAGACAATTGACACTTTTACCTGTTTATAAAGAAAATGACGTAAATATGGCAAAAGTCTCAATTATCTAAATAAAACTAATCGTAGTGTTAAAATGCTCTAAGCCTCTCTAGTTTGATATCAAAATGACAATTATCTTTTTTTCTAAAGATAATTGAAAATGATCCCAGAACGTTAGAAATCTCTTTAAAGCATTTGATTTTCTATGTGCATTAAGATATTATCCTTGTACCTCATTAATTTCTCCACGGAACATTGTCAAACCTAAATCTCAAGATCATCTTATGAAATGACTGTTAGTCCACACGGTGTGGAGTAGATCTTGTTGTTTTATCTACCTCTCAGTTTCTAGATAAGAGCCTATTGACATGTCTAGTCTATTGTTTGATTAATCTGCCTTCTTGGCAAGCATGGCAAGGCAATCGTGAACACTAATTGTTGTGCTATCTGCAGGCTGGTCTATTGGCCTGTCAAGCCTTGTGGTCTGCCTGTTTCTCAGCTTGGCAGCACATAACTCTGATGAAAACGGCTATCAAACATAAACAACCACAAAAATATTATCTGAACAATACCAGGGCACCATTTCTGTTCAGTTAATTATTGTAAATGTTTTTTCTTTTCGGATAAGTTATTCTATGGTCAAATAAATTATGTTCTTGCTTAGCCACATATGCCAAGATTCATGTTCTTCTATGCAATGAGACAGTGCCTAAATTACTTTACCAGCTTTTATTTGGACCTCAAATTGTTTTTCTGACATTTCTGTGAAACATGTCAGTCTCAAAGTTATTAATTTTTCAAGGGCTAAATGTTCCTAAAAAGTGTCCAAGCTCTGTGCACAACTCCTGTTTACATTTTTCTTTGCCACGCTCAAAAGCCCTAAGCCTGTGTAGTCAGCCCAAGAACGGCTCTGGAGGTGATTGCAGTGTCTGGCTCTGGCTTTCTGACATGCCTCCCCCCCTTCTCAGACTGGGAATGGAGGGAGGTGGAGGAGTGGCTCCTGGTCAACTGGATTTGTAGGTATTTTCCCAGATTTGACAGCAGATTTGCTTTGGCTGTTGTTTAGTTCCACAGCTTTGTCGGGCTCTCTTGTCTCTCCAGTGTGTGGAGGCTGAACTCTGAGAGTCAGGGTGGCCCCGGGACTTAGACGGCCCAGACAGAGAGAGCCTGGAGCTGCCCGTAAGATCACAGCAGGGGAAGAGGGGGAAGCAATGACCATACACAGACCCAAAACAGGCCACTGGGACAATGATCAGGACTGGACTGAGTATTGTTCAAACAGCCATAGACTCAACATTAGCTATTGATTGTCCAACATGCCTACTACTGTAGGCATTAATGCTTTGCTTTTGGATCCAGCCTTTTCCCAGTTTTTAAAACTCAAAATTGTCATATAGATATTTAGGTTTGTCATCATATCAAAAGAGCTGGTAAATAAAAACATTGGTAGTACTTCACATTTTGACCACATATCTTAAGGTAAAATGAAGCTGGTGCCCGTTCATTTTTACTTCTTTGAACAACAAAGGTTGTGACTGATATGATGTCATCAAAGAGGGACACATAACAGAAAGACGGTTGGAGAGCAGACAGATTTTCATATCACTGCTTTACCCTGGAGCTGTATGGGTTGTGACTCCAGAGATCCTGTACTGGTCTTTCAGGTCAAACTGATCATTATCGCTCAAAAGATGAACACTTAATCAAAGTCTCTGTTGTTACATTATAATTAAAAGATAACATTTACAGATAAAAAAGTGAAGACATTGTTTTATTAGTGTATATTTAATATTTATTCGCCATTTCTTGTGTGAGTGCTTCAATCCTTCCAGTTTATTTTATAAAGGCTATTCACATCAGTTGTCACAAAATGCTTATATACAGACACTCAGCCTAAAACCCCAAAGAGCAAGCAACAACAAGAAACCAATGCACATTGGCTCGGAAAAACTCCCTTATAGGGTTGAAACCTAAATTGAAATCTAGATAGGAGAGGACTGTGAGGGGTGGCCAGTCCTCTTCAGGCTGTGCCGAGTGCAGATTGTAAGAGTACACGACCTTTTTTTGGGCCACCAATATTTTTGCATGTTCAGATGATCAGCGGGTCAATGACTGATCAGATGGGCTGTGTTGGAGTTAACATGCACATTTGTGATTACTTACTAAACCTATTTGCTATGAACGAGACGTGTCAGTGCTGGTTGGAGGGTGCATGTTATGTTTGTTATATCCCAATCATGGAAGACAGCAGCAAGGCCTCTGGTGTCTCAGGTATCAGCTATACCAGTCCTCCAGCATTATGAATGTGAAAGAATCAGGGCCACTGCTGTGTGTAAGGAATTACATTTCATGGGAATGAGGACACGGGGAAACCTATCCATCCATTGAGATTCATTATACTGCTCTGATTGTATTGTCAAACCTGTACCTGGCAAAAAACAAGGAAGAAGAGTTACTATCATTCACGCAATCGACATCAAAGGCACCACGATGCACCATGAGCCCTTTATATTTTAGCACAGCCAAATTATTTGTTTTAGTATCTAAGGTCTAAACTGGCAAAGGTTGAGAGAAAACTTTGTTAAAACACACAAGCTGCAATACTGGTGACATTACAGCAACAGTTCAACCATAGACTGTCGACTCATTACCAAGACATTTCAAGCTCAACACACATCCATTATGTAGACGCTGCTAATCCATCCCTTACCAAACTGTAATGTATATTTTCAGTTAAATGTACGAACAGGCTACCTATATCTTTTGTTTGTTATGTTTTATGTTTTTAAAAACTTTTTAATAATGTATAATACAATCTGTAAGCATAACCAATTGCTGGATTATTATATTTAACATAATGCTATGCAAGCTACAGCATCCAATGTAAAAGAAAAAAAACGACGCCAAGTTTGGGCCTCAGTTTTATGCATGTTTAAATAAAAACAAAAAATAATAGCATACAGGCTATGTATATGGCCACATTCACTCGGTTGTGATAAGGTAATAACAAATATGTAATAATATTTTAATACACCTGTCTGTAATAAAACCACAGCCTTACAGTAGAAAGTTATTCAAATTTCTATCGAGCCAGTAGACCTACATGACCCCCATGGACACCAGCTTCTGCGCTGGCAGAAATACAGCAAACGTTGACAGTAGTTTATCAGCAATGCTAATTTTGTTAGCATTCCTACGTAACATTTTCAAGGGAGGAGAAATAGCTCTATCCAAATCATTAGTCATGTTTTAGAAGCAGGAGGTATTTAGTTTAAGCAATAAATCCCCCTCTTGTCACATGACTTTAACGGAAGGATATCTTTCTATAATTTAAAAGACAGATAGTTATCTAGTCATAACCGCCTGGCTGGTAGCATCTTAGTGCAACTTGGAAGCGTGTTGATGCCGTGTGAAATGAAGGTTAATAACCCATCTAACTGCTATTTGACCTGAGGGGATAACTGTTTGGAATGGGAACAGGGTGATCCTTTTGCATGGTGTGTCAATTATTTTGTCCCTTGCAAGCTGAAAAACCTAAACTGACTACAAAGCTTGAGACACGGAAGGCATGCTATTATTCAGTCATTCAATGTCAATGAAATTACAGGACAAAAATGCACAAAGCCACAGTTAGAGAGAGAAGGGCATCTTGTGAAGCCGTAATTGTTCCTTTGCCCCAGGAGTTATGTTCCTCATATGACACACTAGTGCTACATTTTACTGAGGGAAGTTGAAACATTTATAGATACTGGTAATTGTGATTATTATTAACCGTGCAACCAGGTAGTACAGTTGTCAAAAAATAAACTGTACCAGGAACAACAGAGTACCAGTTGTTTCGAAATGTTCAATTTGAGGTTGGGATGTTTAATTGAAATACATTGAGAATTTGTCTTACACAATTGTCATAGTTGAACCCTAAGTAAGTCTGTGTCTTAATGTGGTGTTATTTAAGCAATAAGGCTGAAGGGGTGAGGTGTATGGTCGATAAATATATTTCCGTCTTAAATGGTTTCATATTCAATAGCTTTCAGGCAATCAGCATTCAAGGTTTGTATCATCTGATTTATAATTGTTAATATAATGTTACAGGATTTTAATGAAACCTTCAGTTATATCATCTTCTTTGGTTTTGTTAAAAGAATACTTTTAACAACGCTCAGGATTTAGGATAGCGTACTATTTTGCTGTAGATTTTGCATATGGAGTTTTATTTTTTATTATTTTTTGATCTCTCTACATTTCAAATATTTTAAGGGGTGTAAGGAAATCAAATGACAACTAGGGCATATCAGCTATTCATTTGACCCCTTCAATAGCTACCCAATCTAGAATACCTCCCAAGTTGCATTTTACCCCTAAACCATCCTCTTATAACAGGAACGATGTTCTCAGCACTCAGCAGATTACCTGACTCAGGCTGGGGTGTGAGGTCATCTGACCTACAGGTCATCGTCTGGCTCTCCTGAAGCCCACCTGTACACACACTATACAGCTACCAAGGATATGTTTTGCTGATGAGAAGCAAAATCCCCAAACCTCCTGCATTTGTCCCCTGTTGATACTGGCTCAGTGTGATGTGATGTGAGGGGAAGCAGAGATTTGAATCCTAATAGTAGAACAGGGGGAGAAGAGCCCGGAGATAAGGGAAGAGAGATAGGTGAGAGAGAAAAGAGACAGAACAGACAAAAAGAGATGAATAGAGAAGAGGATAAAAGAAAAGAGAAAAGGAGCGAAGAGGAGAGAGGGGGATAAAGACGGGGAGAGAGTTGTGTGGACCGTTCAGGTTAAGACAATAAATGTGGGGAGAGCATGAAGCATTCCTGGTGTGCTGATTCCAGCCTGGTTCCCACAGACTCCCACTGGAAACCTGTGGAGGGGAAAATATTTGGTTTGGAGGTCTGGGGGGACGGCAAAGCCGCAGTCCAGGTTCAACCGCACGCAGGACAGTGAGTGGAGTGGGTGAACTTACGCACTGACAAAGATTTTGGCTATGTACAAACACATGCAGACTGAGACGCAGACGGACAGACAGACAGGCAGAACAACAGGGACGGACACATGGACAAAGATTCCGCAGACGTAGAATACAAACGGATCTAAATTCCAGATTCACATCGATTCGTCCCGGTGGGTGAACTGGCGGCCATATTCAGTGTACCATTGGAATGTTTGATCAAATAGGTCCAACTCCACGACTGCAGCTTGGCCCATATTTGGCAGAAACCAACAAACATGCAGCACTGCCAGTCAGCCAGCAAAGCAGCGGCTTAGAAAGTACAGACATGTGCCAGTAGTTTAAGTCCAGTTTGGAACATGATATTGAGAGAATAGAATAGTAGACTTTAGTGCTAAGGATTTGGAAGTGGAGGATCAGACAGTTATCGAGGAGGTGGTCTTCTCTCAGTTCAGCCAATGATTCACGGGTGCTTTTGGTTTTTCTAGTAGTGTGGGTGTACCTGGGGAACTCCTAAAGAACATTGAACGAATAGGAATGAGGCCATTGTTGGAGTCATTTCCACAAAGTGATACATCGCACTGCAATACTGTATGTGTGTGGTTGAGTCTGTGCATACCTTTTGAATACACAAAGAGAAGAATATGGCTGAGAAACCAAAAAATCTTTATCTTTTGTTTCCATGTAGTCTCTTTTCATCCAGGTTGTCATTATTATGTGAAAGCATTTAGGCGGAGGCAGGGTACGATAAAGTATGACTGTTGTATGACGGTAGATTGAATAATCGTAGATTAAAACGGTTGTTTGTCTCTCTCACTAGAAACACAGAACGGGAGCCCTTCTTTCATTAAAACTGTCTATCATGAGTTGCCCTTTGATGGTGGGATGAAAGCCTAGAACAAAATGTTTGTAGAGAATACTAGTTTTTAATTTATTTCCGTAGAAACTTTTTAAAACTTTTCCAGAGTCACTTTTTAATTTCAACAAACATACTATTTAGCCTAATAGAATTGCAACCTATTGCTGTAGGTTGTAGGAAGAGGATTTGACATGAAACTCCCCTAAAATCTTCTGTGTAAGCTTAACAAAAGACATCTATTGTCAGTTTTGGACCATTAATGACCCTTTTTAACCTTTCATAGATCCTATAATAGGATAGCTATTGGTTAAGTCAGAGATGTGGAGCAGATAAGATGTCCAGGTTAACAAAACTATCCACGTGTGTATAATGACATGATTGCTACGGGCTAGTGGTGGGGTGGGGAAGGGGAGGTGCTGGTTGACATAGCAGTTTTGAATTTCAATCAGTGAAACCTGGTTTGTTTTCTAAGTAATGTATGACCTGTTAAATGCTTCACAGTAAATATGAAATAGGTTAATTACACACTTCTGTTAGTTACTACAGCAGCTGGCAAATGGATTCCAGACTTTTTAAAATTCAGTTTTTTCCTTAATTAACTACTATAGTGTGCAATGAAAGTCAACCAAATATTTCAATTGAAGTAACATCTGTGGGGATCTTTGAAACATTTCATATGCATTCTTTGCATCATGTAAACCACTGACAGCAACAGGGTTTCTATGCAATAGAATCCAAACAACATAAAAGTGTCCATTGACCACAGCCAGTTATTTATAAGAGAATTGCTGTTTCTCCATTTGCTAGCCCTGCCTAGTCTGGATCAGCTATCTCTAGATTCTCATTCTAAAGTCAAACATCAGTAGGCTGATATCAGAAATCAGAGAGTGACTTATGATTCAGGGCAATAATAAGGCTACTTTTGGAAGGGTAATCAACATTATTGATCCATATTCTCAAACCACACACAGATTATTCAGATAATCTAAGAACACTCTCTTATTCTAACAAGGAATGAAAATATCCAGCCTACAGACCCCAAATATATTACTGCTCAAGTGACATAAAACACCCAGTGTGTTGTGAAATGCAATAAGACTAAACTTATTAGAAGGGTCATTTACACTTTATTTGGATAGTCAGAATGAACATCAATAGATGCTCTACAGATATTCATACTATGAAAAAATTATCGAAAACAAAGTGCATGTTGCCAAGGTTAAGGTTAGGGTTAGAATAACTGAGTGTAAGGGTTAGGGAACAGGTTAAGTTTAGGGATAGGATGATGTTTAAGATTAGGGTTAGTGTCAGTAGATAGTTAATTGAAATGTTATTGATAGTCTGCAAAACATTTACAGATTGACGATGCAAATTAAGTGTTACGGCAAGGTTTTCTGTGTTAGGAGCTATGTATTTTGTCCACCTTAATTTCTCCCAACATTGGGACATTGGTTGCTCAGCTCTGCAATGATCAAGAGAACATCAAAGCCAGTAGGATCACCATGGTGATTTGTGACCAGTAGTTTGTCATACCTCTGTAATTATCAAGAGAGCTACTGTAGGTAAATACTGAGCAATCAGGACTGCCTACAACACACACCCAAACAAAGTTCATACACACACACACACACACACACACACACATACACACACACACACCGTCACACACCTTGACACCCCTCGTCGTCCTGCCATGTCCTTCCCATCTGATAACATCTTCCTTCAACCAGAAATGGGCCAATCAGATGCTCCGATCCAAACTGCCCCACTGTAATGCTGAGAGATTAGGCCCACTAAGAGCTTTTTCTTCCCCAAAGCTTTCAGACAGACTGGAGACGCCACTCACAAAAAGGCCCAAAAGTACCAGAAGCCCTCCTTTTATTAGGTAAATTGCCAGAAGATGGCCTCTCAAAGCCACGGTTTCTGGGACAAAGTGTGCCCAGCTGGTTGTAAAGTGGGCTGTTAATACCCTGAAAGTGAAGTGCACCTGACCCTGAAACTGGCCCTCATAGTAAAACTGGTGAAAAAGGCTCTGATAGACCAGAGGTTTCATCCACTCTCCAACAGGTTTATTTCTAACTCCTTTTTGACAAGTGAATAGAAGTCCTGTAGGAATCCGCTTCTTACCAACAAACACAAAACTTGCACATCTGATGCTTGTCCTTCTGGACCTGCTATGCCCCGTCTGTCTAGTGTTTTTCCGTTTGGTGTTAGCTGCCTCCTGGGGATATGATATGAAAGGTCACGGTTCTTTGCGGAACAAACCCTGCATTCCCCTAGAATCACTTAGGGACTAACACTGTCAGAAAGACACAACTCAGACTGGGAATCTATCTCTGGTGTATTGATCAGAAAGTACATTGATTTCAGCCTGGATTCAATTCAGATGAAGCATTATTAACTCACAATAGCAGATTCTGTATAGAATAAGAATGTATTAGTAGACTACTGTATGTGGATATAATGACACTCAAATTGAAAATAATGTAATGAAATAATGTGTATTTGTATCAATATAATCAAGGTGTAGGTTAAATCTCACCTTCCAGTGTTCCAGCTTGGACTCAAGGCTGCATGGGATTTCTCTTAGTGAGACGCTGTGAGGTTTCAGTTTCAAGTTTTAATAGTCATATGCATGGTCAAATGCATAGAGTACTCAAGGAAAACTGTTCAATGATACTTGATACTCTACAGCGATGTATGAAAATACGATCATATAGATCTTGAGGGAAATATAGAGCATCCAATCCAAGCATCCAATGTAGGTATAAAGCTGCTTGTTTATTTGACAGCTCTGACACAGTTCAACCTCTGACTCCACCAAAACAACTGTGGGTTAGGGTTAGGGTTAGCACTGATGTGGACCTAGCTCCTGTTCAGGCATTGCCTTATTGAAATAGAAATGCTTCCTGTAGAACTGATAAATGAGTAGCTAAGAGTTCTGCGGCCTCTCTGCACATCATTCCAAAGTGAAGTTTGAGTTAATTCTCTTGAGAAATACCAGTTAGATTTAAAAGATAATTTGGTTAGGTGAGATTAACCCCCTGCTCTCTAGACCAGTAGGCTGCACCCTTTTCTATAATTGACTGACTTAGACATGTTTGACTGCTTGAGATCCCTAAGACTTTCTGGAGTCATTCTGGCTTCTCATAAAACAAAGAGCAATAAACTAAAATTGTATCCTCACACAGCCCGAGGCCTGGACAAGACCATTCACGGTCACCAAATTTGGTTTGTCAGTTAATACTCAGTTCTATAATTGATGTATTTCCACCAGAGCTATTCATAATGTTTGACTTCTGTATCCAAACTTCTGCATATTATCGGAAATAACTGCAGAAAGACTGATATGTTTTTACAGTTCTTATTCCTGGTTGTTGGCTTAATTAAAGCATAACCAGCTAGTGTGTCTTTAGGTTTTACAGTCTTTAAATAAAATGTGCCTACTTTGACATCCTCTTTGGGATGTTAGATCGTCCTGTTAATTGAAAAAATTTAATTTTTTCAATTAAAATAACATCAAATTGATCCGAAATACAGTGTTGACATTGTTAATGTTGTGAATCGCTATTGTAGCTGGAAATAGCTGAGTTGTTATGGAATATCTACATAGGCGTACAGAGGCCCATTATCAGCAACCATCACTCCAGTTTTGTGATCAATTTGATGTTATTTTAATGGACTTTTCTTTAAAAAAAGAAGGACATTTCTAAGTGAGCCCAAGCTTTTGAACGGTAGTGTATGTCAGACGTATCCGTGTGGGAACTTTGTTTCATGACCTTTGCCTGCTCAGTGGTGATAACAGCACCTAGCAATGAGAGTGCTGGGGGAGTGTGATTTGGCTCTACCTGTCCACCTTTGGTGGACATTCTAATGAGAAAAGGCAGAGAGACTGTAGATTCCTAAAACAATTGAAGCTATATTATAGATTTACAAATCTGGAGCAGGTAACAACACTCTGAGCAGAGTCAGGTCAAGAGCTTTCCGTCCAAGGTTGAGCTCAGGCCTTTATACAATTAGTGCAGCCCATTGTGTCCCCCTCCCATGCATGGTCAGACTACGTCTCACAAGCTGTTCTGCTGAGATCGGACACCTGACGTCTTAGTTGTCGTCCGTATGTGACACTGATGGCCCTGCTGTATCCCTTCTATAGAGAAAAGCATCTCTCCCTACAGACATCCTCCGGGCCTGGGTTCAACACATGTGCATGAACCCCCCTCCCCCACCCACAACAACACAGCCACACAAACACACAAGAGACTCCACACCCAACACTGCACCCCGGGATGCGTCAGCGTCCCGATCCCATTCTCCCTACTATAAACAGTCCACCCCAGGGAAGGCAGAGTGTGTTAACACAGGATATCTGCGATCAGCCGATAGTGACTCCTCTGACAGACTCAAAGTGAAAGCAAAGTAGAGAGACTGAAGCCAGAACACTCAGTGCTGTACTGTATAAGACTCTACATGGACACCGTGTTCCACAGGAAACGATCGGGGGTTGGCTTTAGAACAGTTACAGTCTGCTGCGTCAGTACAGGCCAGAGTGGCACTGCTAGCCCCGAGGCTAAGCTAATGGGACAGCTTTATGGTTCTCCGTGTAAATCACTGGCGCTCATCACTTTGCAGGCAGGCCCGAGGTACTGAGTGATTTTACTGCCAATGCCCTATTAAATCATCATCCCAGCCTTTTCCTGCATGAACAAGAATCAGGATCCCAAATCAAATCCACATGAGCCGGCGCACACGTGAGCATGTGATGGTGAAAGTAAAATGTGCCCAAGCGAATTAATTACCATCAGGAAACGTATAGCACATATTTCCGCGCTCTGCTCATATGTTGAGAATCTCGGCGGCCTTAATGAAAAAATATGCATGTTTTGCTGTTGCCAGGGAGAGGCAGAACCAAACAGAGGAAAAGAGGTTTTAGACACAGTCCATTTCTCCAACTCACATCTTCACAACAACAGGGGCGCCCTCACGATTCCAAATCCCTCGAGAACCCAGGCGTGGCCAGAAGAAGTTTTCCAGCAGAACCAGGGAATTTTCCAATCTCTCTGGCTCTATTAGATTGGCAGGCCTACAAAGGAGTTCTGGCTATAAATTCATTCAAGTCAAGCTTGTTATGGCAAAACGTCCCTGACAGGCTTACGATATGATTCAATATATCTTATTGTCCATTTTCATGACAATATACTTTGTGAGGTCAGCATACAAATACACAAAAACACAAACACAAAATATGGAAACCCGGAAAGTTAGTTACAAATCCTACATTTACATTTCCACATATTGCTGATGATCAAATAGCTCCCTTTTCCTTCAGTATTAACTACACACACACACACACACACACACACACACTAGACTCTGCACACATACACTAGTTACACTCCAAACACACCAACACCCACACACTTGTTGATATGAAAAGATGTGTACTGATGTTGCACGCATAGAAATAGACTGACAGTTATTACGTGCGTGACTTGTTGCTGGTGTTTATGGTCTACTGCTACCCCCTCTACATGTATAAACCTACATGACCTTTATCCCCACACAAAGAATCCATACTGGAACTCCCAGTAGATATCGTATTCAAGTTATTGGCATTCACATAATTTAACATTTATTAGTTTAATTCTCATGACTGTGTACGGTATATTCCATGTTTTCCATGTGTGCTATTTTCCATCTTACTTTTTTATTTCAGTTACTTCATTTTGCATTTTTCGAAAAGCGCCAGTTAGCGTTTCACTGTTGGAAGCATGTGGCGTGCGAGTCCTTCTGTCTGTTTGCATTTTGGGCTCATGTCGATCCGATGGCAAAATCACCAGCAGCTGCCGTGACCCTACAGTATTCCTACTGAATGGCAGCTCAAACATTGTGTGGGGGGGTCTTTGGCCTTTAACCTCGCCCATCTATCGTAGAGGCTGTGAAGCACTCTGCACTGCAACCCACAGAGCTTGGGTGCCAGTTTTACAGTCCGTCTAAAGATGTCCTTGTTAGATATGGACCCATACCGTACAGAAGGTCAGCATACTCTTAGTTTTATTTATCTGGGTCTTAACATTTATTTTTCTCAGTCTGCACCAGGATATATTGTCATCATTGACATTTCTTATTGGTGTTCTGAGTTTGTGCATTAAAAAATAGTGCACTTAACTCTTTCCACTCGCTCCACCTGTTCACCATCCAGGCCTAGCTGGGTAACTGGGTTGGCATTCACATGGAAATCAAGGACCGGTTCTATCTACATGAGTATCAGTCGCTCCAGGCATGTCATATTGACTGATGTTAACACCCAAAGACCATTCAGCTCAGCTGGATTGTTCTTCTTAGGAGCTGGTCAGATCTTTTGGGAGTCCAGACTCTCATAAAGACTTGTCTCAACTTCTCGTTTCTCAGGGCTTCTGTCACAGTGGAGAAATTACTATTATGAAAAGCAACAGTAAAAACTGTTGAGGTTACTGATAAATGTTTTTTTATACCGTTATTTTTCTAGGTAAGTATGGTAAGAACACATTCTTATTCGCACAAACGACCTAGGAGCAATTTGGGTTAACAGTCTTGGGGGTGAGAGCAACCATTTTTTTCCCGTTTTCAGATTGGGAGTAGAACCAGCGACCGTTCAACACTACCCTAGGCTGCCCTGCGGTCCCGCTGTTGACAAACTGTTCCCCACGTTTCATGCTTTTCCCATGGTTCTTCATCTTTGTTGACAGATGAGGGCTGAACAAACCTGCAAGACCTGCCTGAGATTCCACAAATGGACAACCTGGTCTCAGGGGACACGCAGACTATTTTACGTAAATCTTTGACAGCCAAATTCGTAAGATATATTAGGTTAGGTAAAGTAACGTAAGAAGTAATGATCCAGAAAAAGAAATTGCAGGCTGTGATTCGAACCAGGGACCTCTGCGGACGGGTGCGCTACCCACTGTTCCAGACAGGAACTTGCTGTGAGAGGAGGTGAGTAATGGTGTTATTTTATTTTTTTTCTAACCCAAACCTTAACCCTAACCTTAACACCAGTGCTGCGATACCTAACCTTAACCCAAACCCTAACCTGAATCCCAGTGCTATGATACCTAACCCTAACCAAATCTTAACCTAATCTTTTTCGTTTTCTAACCTTACCCCAAACCTTAACCATAACCTTAACCCCAGTGCTGTGATACCTAACATTAACCTAACTGTAACGTTATAATGCATTTATTACATATTGTAGCGACCTTGGTAAGGCCACTACTTGTACCTGGCTATCCATATACCCTGTGTGGAGTAGTGGGTAGCGTGCCCACATTCAGATCTGAACGTTGCCGGATTGAAACACAGCTCATTCATTTTGGGCAAATTTGCAGCGGTCGTAAGATATGATATTTTACGTTTTAGCCGATTCATAAAGTATTATACGTTTTGGTAGGGCATTGTAATGTAGCCTAACCTAACGTAACATATACAAAATCGGGTTCCATGGATTTATGAAAAATAGTCTACGTAGTTCCCTGAGACCACGTTGCAACGGAATATATCTTAGTACATTTATTTTGTAGCTGTCCATAGCCAATTTGGTATTTTACTGTCCCCTGTAGGGTTTTGCTTACTCTTGCCTCCCAACATGAAAGTCTTTCTGTTTAAACTGGACAGTAATCCAGGGCATGTCATCTGGATAGCATTTCACAATCTTTGAAGGGGCTAAACGTGCAATTTAAACATCGGAGTGCCTTGTATGCCAAACCACAGTAAATAACAATGTAAATAAATAAATTAAGCGGGAGGAGGGATTTGTATTTGGGGGACGTCACTGGTGTCCTTGGTGAGCAGTTTTGTTAGGGTGTCAGGCAGCTGGGCTGCCGGAGTCAAATGCGTCAGACTGAGGTGACCAATCAGATTTCGGCCAGCTGACTGGAACTCCCAAGAGTGGACGCGTAACTATGTTGGTGTGCTTGTGCACGCGTGTGTTGCACACAGCAAAGTGACCAGGATGCTCTCCTGAATTCTCAGCTAACAGTCTTAGCCTGGGTTTGAAAACTTAGCAACGTTTACGCAGCGTCTTGGGTTATCATAGGGATCTCGTGCCTACACAATTCAAATTTGGGAAAACTGAAAGCGTTCCTGCGATTGGGTTCACCCCGGCAGTTGCTGGGGGATTTTATTCAGTTCACAAGACCAGCCTGGGAGTAAATTTGACCATAGGAAGAGGAGTTCCTGCATAATTGCCGCAATACGGGATTGATTGAATTGGGCCCTTAGTTGTTACTGGAGAGTTGTGGAGAATCCCCCTCTCTCACATTCTGTGGTTCCTCTCATCCCTTAGAGTAGTGTGCGGTTGATAGCGTGACATTGATTCAGTCCGGTTGGGTTCCCCAGCCTGGTGTAACATCCTAATCTGTCCCACATGGATCTGGGCTCTGGCAGGGGCCCCGTGGCATCTTGATTATATTGCCTATTTCTCTTCTGACATTTATCTCTTAGTGTATTTACGCCTGGACTGGCTGTACCATACTAGGCCACTTCTCAGTGGTTCTGTTTGGCTCTCACTCAGCTCAATTTCCAGTTAAACCTGAACACATCTAAACACTGTTAAAGATTAATTGCTGCTGTAGCTAACAATTCTTGGAAAATAATGTACAGGTGCTGGTCATATAATTAGAATATCATCAAAAAGTTAATTTATTTCAGTAATTCCATTCAAAAAGTGAAACCTGTATAATGTATACATTCATTCCACACAGACTGATATATTTCAAGTGTTTATTCCTTTTAATTTTGATGATTATAACTGACAACTAATGAAAACCCCAAATTCAGTATCTCAGAAAATTAGAATATTGTGAAAAGGTTCAAAATTGAAGACACCTGGTGCCACACTCTAATCAGCTAATGAACTCAAAACACCTGCAAAGGCCTTTAAATGGTCTCTCAGTCTAGTTCTGTAGGCTACACAATCATGGGGAAGACTGCTGACTTGACAGCTGTCAAAAAGACAACCATTGACACCTTGCACAAGGAGGGCAAGACACAAAAGGTCATTGCTAAAGAGGCTGGCTGTTCACAGAGCTCTGTTTCCAAGCACATTAATAGAGAGGCGAAGGGAAGGAAAAGATGTGGTAGAAAAAAGTGTACAATCAATAGGGATAACCGTACCCTGAAGAGGATTGTGAAACAAAACCCATTCAAAAACGTGGGGGAGATTCACAAAGAGTGGACTGCAGCTGGAGTCAGTGCTTCAAGAACCACCAAGCACAGACGTATGCAAGACATCGGTTTCAGCTGTCGCATTCCTTGTGTCAAGCCACTCTTGAACAAGGCACAGCGTCAGAAGCGTCTTGCCTGGGCTAAAGACAAAAAGGACTGGACTGCTGCTAAGTGGTCCAAAGTTATGTTTTCTGATGAAAGTACATTTTGCATTTCCTTTGGAAATCAAGGTCCCAGAGTCTGGAGGAAGAGAGGAGAGGCACAGAATCCACGTTGCTTGAAGTCCAGTGTAAAGTTTCCACAGTCAGTGATGGTTTGGGGTGCCATGTCATCTGCTGGTGTTGGTCCACTGTGTTTTCTGAGGTTCAAGGTCAACGCAGCCGTCTACC
>JACXGI010001584.1:0-64982 GCA_016801175.1 Esox masquinongy
AAGGAGGAATGGGCAAAAATTTCAGTCTCTCGATGTGCAAAACTGATAGAGACATACCCCAAGCGACTTACAGCTGTAATCGCAGCAAAAGGTGGCGCTACAAAGTATTAACTTAAGGGGGCTGAATAATTTTGCACGCCCAATTTTTCAGTTTTTTATTTGTTAAAAAAGTTTGAAATATCCAATAAATTTCGTTCCAATTCATGATTGTGTCCCACTTGTTGTTGATTCTTCACAAAAAATTACAGTTTTATATCTTTATGTTTGAAGCCTGAAATGTGGCAAAAGGTCGAAAAGTTCAAGGGGGCCGAATACTTTCGCAAGGCACTGTATTTCTCCTTTACAATTTTGGAATTATACCGGTAGGGCAGTGTTCCTATAGCAGGTATCATGGACTTATCAATGGGAAGTGACAAACGTGTGTGTGTGTGTTTGTGTGAGATATTTGGGGTGGGGGGCTTTGCTGGGATATTGACAAACTGCTGTTCCATAGCCATTTCCCTGTCACGCCAATTAAAGCTGCTTTTTGATTAATACTGAAACGAGAGGCAGAAAATTAAATACCTGCCTGCAGCCCTCTAAATAATTTATAAAGAAGACGATACAATAAAAAATCTATCTAATACATTTGCAAATGTGCAGAAATGTTGTAGTCCTGTAACATTCAGGAGTAGAGGAGGAAATAGTAAATAAAAATAGAAGGGATCACAAGACTAATGACGTCTGAATGACAAGGTAGATGGCAAATACTATATGATACTTATATTAAAAAATTGGGCACTGCCATATCCATATAACATTTTAAAGTGATTTTAATGATGGGCCTCAACATTTATGTTAATATGTGTACTGCAATATTTGCAATTGATCTTTCATGAAATGCAGGTGGTTTCGCCAATAACTGTAATGGGAATTCAGAGTTACTGTATGCAGCTTTGAGTTAATGAACCAAACTCTACTGCCTGAAAGTATTGAAGTAGTAGCTTAACTTGAAAATACACTGCTCAAAAAAATTAAGGGAACACTTAAATCAAACATCGGGTCTTGATGAAGGAAATATATTAAAGATCAAAATCTTTAATGTACATTGTAATTTGTTGAGAACAAATGGACATAACGGTCAATGGAAATCAAAATCACCAACCGATTGAGGACTGGATTCAAACTCACACCGAAAATCAAAGTAAACAATTGAAATCACAGGCTGTTCCAACTTGCATGAATTTCATCACAGCAATTCATAATGTGACTCAGTAGTGTGTATGGCCCCCACATGCCTGTATGCATTCCCGACAACGTATCGGCAGGCTCCTGATGAGACGGCGGATGGTGTCCTGGGGGATCTTCTCCCAGACCTGGATCAGAAATGGTTTGGTGAGAAACATGCACACCAGTAGCCCGCTGGAGGTCATTTTGTAGGGCCCTGGCAGTACTCCTCCTGTTCCTCTTCGCACAAAGGAGCAGATACCGGTCCTGCTGCTGGGTTGATGCCCTTCTACGACCCTATCCAGCTCTCCTCATGTAATGGCCCGTCTCCTGGTTTCTCCTCTATGATCTTGAGACTGTACTTGGAGACACAGCAAACCTTCTTACGACAGCACGTATGGATGTGCCATCCTGGAGGAGCTGGACTATCTGTGCAACCTGAATGGGCTGCAGGTACCGCCTCATGCTACCAGTAGTGACAAGGATACTAGCAAAACAAGAGAAGAATCAGTAAGGAAGGATGAGAGAGCAATTGTCTGTGGCCACCACCTGCAAAACCATTCCCTTTTTGAGGGTTGTCTTGCTATTGCCTCTCCAGTGCACCTATTGTCACTTTCATTTGCACCAAAACAGGTGACATTGATTCACAATCGCTGTTGCTTCCTAACTGGACAGATTGATACCCCTAAAGTTTAATTGACTAAAGTTATACTGTGATGATTACGTGTTCCCTTAATTTTTTTGAGCAATGTATATATACTCACTACAAAACTGCCATACTAGTAAAATGCCCCCAGAACACAACATATTATTTATCAACAGTCCTCTTCATTACTACAACTTGCCTCAGACCTAACATTAGGCATTTTACAGAGTGCAGTAAAAGCAAGGTCTGTCATTGCATTAGTGAATACTGTGGTATTCTGTGGTACGGTGCTCAAATGGGGAAATAAGAGAGGGCTTCAATTCAGTCAAAACTGTACTGCAGTATTAATGCTGTATTAATGTTTAATTTTTTTTGGAGCAGTGTAGTTGTATGAACATCTGGTGCTGTAATCTCTCTTAAATTAAAATGTGTGGCATGCAAAACACTTTGCCTGGTCATGGGCATGACTGGTTGAACTTTGTATTAAGGAAAAGAATGTCCAATATCTGCCTGAGGGTTGCATTTCTAAAACCAGGAAGGGTTTTTAGTATTATTATTTTTTTTTTTAGATTAGATTCAACTTTATTGTCATTGAACAATACCAGTACAATACAACAAAATGCAGTTAGCATCTAACCAGAATTGCAAATAGAAGAGGGCAGGAAATGTACAAGTATTATGTATAGTGTATGTTACAAGTGGAATGTATAGATGTGCAATAAAGGCAACTACAGTGCAAATGGCAATTCTAAATGAGCAATGAAGGCAAATAGGGGAGGGCAGAAAATGTACAAGTAGTAAATATACAGCTGTGAAAAAAATTAAGAGACCACTCCTAATTTTTCTTAAATCAGCATCTCTACATTTATGGCAGCCATTCCTTTCCAGTGTCTGTTAAATTCCAACACAGGCACACCTCATTTTACTTAATGAGGTACTGATTAGGTGATTACCTGAACCAAATCTAATTGAACGAGGAAAAGTATAAAAACCACTGCTGTGGTCATCACTATCCTCTTGCAATAGAACCAGCTGGATTGCAAAAACTGTGCAAGAAGTACCTCAAAGGTAATTTGAATATAAAAATAACTATTCAGCATGACAAAAGAGTTGAAAAGAAAAGCTTTGAGTGAGGAAAAGAAGGATTCAATTCTGGCTTTACAGGCAGAGGAATACAGTGAGCGTCAGGTTGCTTCCATCCTGAAAATTTCAAAGACGGTTGTTCATAAGAACAAGGTCAAGCAACAGACATTGAGGACAACAAAGCTACAGACTGGCAGAGGGCGAAAACGACTGTCAACTGACGGAGATGAACGTCAACTCATTCGAATGTCACTCAACAACCGTAGAATGAGATCAAGTGACCTACAAAAAGAATGGCAAATAGCAGCTGGGGTGAAGTGCACGGTGAGGGCGGTTCGAAACAGGCTCCCAGGGGCAGGCTGAAGTCGTGCAAAGCTAGAAAAAAGCCCTACATCAATGAGAAGCAAAGAAGAACCAGGCTGAAGTTTGCAAAAGACCATAAGGATTGGACCGTAGAGGAATGGAGTAAGGTCATCTTCTCTGACGAGTCAAATTTTCAGCTTTACCCGACAACTGGTTCCTTCTGCTCTGACAATGTTCCCCAACTCTGAGAATTGTTTTTTCCAGCAGGACAATGCTCCATGCCACACAGCCAGGTCAATCAAGGTGTGGATGGAGGACCACCAGATCAAGACCCTGTCATGGCCAGCCCAATCTCCAGTCCTGAACCCCATTGAAAACCTTGGAATTTGATCAAGAGGAAGATGCATGGTCACAAGCCATCAAACAAAGCCGAGCTACCTGAATTTTTGTGCCAGGAGTGGCATAAAGTCACCCAACAGCAACGTGACAGACTGGTGGAGAGCAAGACGCATGAAAGCTGTGATTAAAAATCGGGGTTATTCCACCAAATATTGATTTCTTCCTAAGTGAAAACATTAATATTTTGTTGTTGAAAAATTAATATGAATTTGTTTTCTTTGCATTATTTGAGGTCTGAAAACAATGCATCTTTTTTTGGTCATTTTGACCAGTTGTTGTTTTGTTTTGGAATTTGGGTGTAATGTTGTCAGTAGTTTATAGAATAAAACAAAAATTTTCATTTTACTCAAACACATACCTATGAATAGTAAAACCAGAGAAACTGATAATTTTGCAGTGGTCTCTTAATTTCTTCCAGAGCTGTATGTACGAGTGGGAAATAAATAGTTTTGCGATGGGGAAAATGCAAGTACAAATGGCAATTCTGACTGTGCAGTTGAGCGAGTTGGAGGTCTAAGGTAGTATGTGCAACTGAAATGCAGGGATAGCAGCAATGAGGTTCTCGAGGTAGACGTACATGTAACAACTGAAAAATGCAGAGCAAATTGAAGGTGCAAGGTAGCAGGTGCAACTGCAATTATAACTACATGTGCAATTATATATTGGGATTTGCACTGGGCGATAAGACTATAAAAATGTAGTTTTTTTCTAAGAATCAATAAAGATTAAGACTTAATTGCGTTCCCAGTCATTCCAACTTTAAAGTAGTTTTAGCAGGTAAATAGTGTAACGCAAGCATGACTAGATTTTTTTTTACAGACTTCTTAATATCATCATATTAATTCCACCCTCTTTACAGCCTAAACAATTTAATCGATTAACACAAGACCAACTTTAAAATGACCAGACTACTCAAGTTTCAAGGTTTATATTTTTCAAATGCACCGAACAACACATCGTCATCCTGCACAATGAAATTCTTGTGACATGGCATCTGACAACTACGTAGTGAGAGTTAAGAAAAGTATATGAGCAAAAATATAGCCAGACAGAAAATAATTATAAAATAAAGCAACAATATTCATAACACTGTACACTAGCAGCAGTTTTAAAACAAAGAGTACTGTAAACTAGCAGCAATCTGGG
Source organism: Esox masquinongy (assembly GCA_016801175.1). Classification (NCBI taxonomy): domain Eukaryota; kingdom Metazoa; phylum Chordata; class Actinopteri; order Esociformes; family Esocidae; genus Esox; species Esox masquinongy. The sequence continues at coordinate 4,784 of JACXGI010001584.1, forward strand.
TAGTATTATTGAACATTTAGATATGGCAAGTATGGCAGTAATATACATAACAGTGTAAACTATCAGCAATTGGTAGAATTATTGAATATTAAAGATACATATGAGTGTAATAAGCTTTTGAATGGTGGCATAGCACACTACAACTATGTAGTGAGAATTTAGGAACAAAAATGTACACACAGCAAAAATATAGCAAGAAGATAAAGCAATAATATACATAACACTGTAAATGTTGTACTACAGTGTAGTGTGCTTGAGAAGATTGTTTTAATGGGATTTATACTTTTGTAATTATAACAATATTTAAATGAGCTTCCTATTGATAAAATGGGTGTGAACGATAGCCACAGGGATTCATTTGTTTCAAATCAAAATGGTCGTGCTTCTTGGCTAATCAACCTATAATACAAATATTAAAGCTTTACGGCTTTACTAACTTAAAATTCTGTTAAATGTTCATAAATGATAGACTATTTTAAGTTGCATAATTTTGCATATTTTTAATCAACACTAAAACAGTATCTATTGAAATGTTCAAGAAAGTCCAAACCAACTTGTTTAATGTGTTTAGGCTTCCCCAAATTAACACTGTTAAATGTGTATTGTATATGACTGTTAATTTACCTTATCTGCATATTCACCATGGAACGGTATCTACTAAACTGTTCTAGCTAGAAAAACCAAACCAACTTGGTTTCACATGTTCAGATTATCATTACATAAAACGAGTGATAGTCTATCAATCAATCAAATTTATTTATAAAGCGCCTTTTACATCAGCAGTTGTCACAAAGTGCTTTTACAAAACAACCAGCTTGAAACCCCAAAGAGCAAACAACAACAGTGTTGAATTCCAGTGGTTAGGAAAAACTCCCTAAGAAGGGCTACATTTACGCTAAAATCGTCTAGACATTGAAACAGGGCAGGATAAAGGGAAAATTTAGAAAGTGCATTCCTTAGATCTACAAGGACTTACAGTGGAGAAAGAGAACGGACCCTAATCCCCCGGCACAATAATATAGCACCGTAAAACCTGAATTTATGCTCCTGCGGGTCTGCGTTGTTAATGTCATGTTTGTCTGTACCCAGACGTGCTCAGCATTTATAGTTGTGCGGCCTTGTTGTGTAGATGGCCATTACACTTCTTAGCACTAGGCGGCGATTTCGCGCAAAATGTTGGTTTGTTCGCTTGTAGATCAGTAAAGCTTCACAGAAGAAGTAACTGTGTAGTTGGTAAACAATATAATAGGTAGCTAACTAGCTAGATCGGGGAAGACGGTTTCTGGAATGGGGCATTTGAGAGAACTAGTAAAATTAAATGAATAAGGAATGAGTGAAGACGCTTGGCACCTGGTTTGTTTGCTTGTAGAGCAGGAAAACCTCACACAAGAAATATCTGTATAGTTGGTAAGCAATATAATAGTTATCTAGCTGTATTCTAGCTAGATAACTATTATATTGCTTGTGTGCTTGTTCAGCAGATGCGTAATATGTACGAAGAGCATGTTGAAAATATTTTAGCATGTCGGCTAATCGTTTCAACAATCTTCTGCATCGCTTGAAACCCTATATTACACATCAAGCCACCCACTTCACGCAATCCTGCTTCAGGGGACAGTTGCAATCCCTCCACCTGCAAACCTTCCTGGGATAGGAGTCACCATCCCCATGTCATCGTTGGAGATGCTGCTTTTCCATTGCATGTAAATCTGATGAAGCCCTTTCAAAGTAAGCAATTGTTTATTGATATTCTGAAAATATTTGGAGGGTTAAATCATAAGCAGATAATATTAGATTAATAATAGGGTTAGGGTTATATACTTAATACTCGTAAATGTTCTGCCTTCTGTTTGCTTCCATTGCACATTTAGAATTGCCATATGTAGTGCATTTGCATTAATTGCACATCTATACATACCACTTGTACATACATATACTTAATACTTGTAAATAGTTTGCCCTCTATTTGCACTTCTGGTTAGACGAAAACTGCATTTCTTTGTACTGTACTTGTTCACTGACAATAGATTCAACTGTCATTGAACAGTACAAGTACAGTACAACAAAATGCAGTTAGTCAGTGGCGTTTTTGTTATTTAAAATTTCAATGTATATTCTGCCTTACCAGGTGCCAATCTGAACAAAAGCAAGAGGATCTACAACTATCAACATTCACGGGCCAGACGTGTGATTGAGAACTCATTTGGTATGATGGTGGCAAGGTGGAGAATTCTAGGCAGACCGTTGGAATTCCTACCAGACAAATGTACACATGTTGTGAAGGCCTGTGCTGCACTGCACAACTATCTGGCCTATACAGATGCTGCCAACACATCTGCAACAAAGCATATACCACCTAATTTCAAAGACTCTTTTGAACAATGGCAAGGCACAGCCAGGGAGTGGAGAAGACAGGTCAGAGAGGGAGGCACCTGGGCTGATGCAGGGAGAGCCTCTCGGGCTGCTGTTGGACTCTGCAATGACCTGATGAGGTTTTTCATGTGCCATGGCAGGATACGGTGCTGAGGGCTGGCCTACTGAACTCTCAGTGAATTATGGACATACACATTTAAAGAAAACCTCTTTATTTTGTTAAATATTTGTATGTACAATTGTAAGTGTAAAAAAGTATTGCAAACAGTGAAAAGAGCAGACTACACAGAACTTATGTAAAATGCAGAGAAAGTACACTGAAGTATTTTGTTCAAAAATGCACTTTCTCTGCATTTTAAATCAAAGAATAAATAAAATTAAACAATATTGAATGAAATAACTCAAAAGTTCAACATCCATGAAGTGTGCAAATTATTTTGACTCAAATCACAAACAAAAGTTATTTAGTCACTTTGAAAGATTACTTTAGCCACATCGGGGTGTGTATTCAAACAGTGTCTTCAGCACTTTCTTTCCTCATCTCAAATAAAAGCTGATACTTGGCTAGACCTTTTATATTGTGGCAGTTCGCGGATCAGTTCACCTATGGTGTGACAAAATTTTGCAATCTCGTCAACAAACTGAAGTGAGCATGGCATGTCTCTCTTCCCTCTTTTCTGCGCTGATCTAGAAGGTTAAGTCGAGCTGTAAGGTCATCGTTCTTCCTAATTTTCTTTGGTGATCTCTATGAGGATGAAGAGAAGTCGAGGCAGGATGTACCTGGAGAGACTCCTAGGTTGTTTTTGGTGGACAGGTCTTTGGTAATTAGACATGGCAGGTTCAAATGGTTGTCTGTTCTCAGCCTCGGGGTCAGCTGATGCAGCAGGTGAAGTTACATTTTAATCCAGGTCAGTTTCAGATGACTGTAGGATTGATGAGCTGCTGGTGTACTCCATCTGCAATGACAACATATTTTACTATTCAACAGGGCTACTCAACCTGAAGGGGGGAGGGGGGCATAACATAAGCTTGCAGTACATGACTACTGAAAATAAAACAGGCATATGCCTGCTTTCAAGTAACCTTAAACTTATGCCACAATATCACTGTCGTTGTATAAAAACAATCTTTTTATTTTATCATTATCTACATCTCTTCTCTCCGCGGTCTCCTATCCTTTGTTCCACTATGGTCTACTCTCTCCTCTTCCATGTCCCCTGTTGGCTCTCTATACCATTGTGTCCCTCACTATCAAGACTCTTGTCTCTTTCCTGCCTACTAAAGTAATGCATAAACTTATAAAAACACAAAGTACAACCTTTAAGAGATGGTAATAATCATTTTCTCCTAAGGTTATTCAGGTTCAAGTAAATACATTTCATTCAACTTTAAAGTTGCCTGACACTTGGCCCTGCTCCCCCTTTCACTTTCGGCTAAAACTATTTACTCATCTGAAGAAAAATCACATTGACACATTTAATTAGTATTTAATATTGGATGAACAACTAGCTAGCATGGCAAAATAGTACTATTAGTGTTAACTAGCCAAACTTGCTTTACATAACTAAAGCATGGCAAAATAGTACTATTAGTGTTAGCTAGCCAAACTTGCTTTACATAACTAAAGCATTTCAAAATAGTACTATTAGTGTTAGCTAGCCAAACTTGCTTTACCTAAAGCATGGCAAAATAGCACTATTATTGTTAGCTAGCCAAACTTGCTTTACATAAAACATCTGTTTCTACAGATACAATTGTGGCAGCAATATTGATAGCTACATCTAAATATAATTACATTTGACTGAGTAGTTAGCTAATTGACTCAGCCATGCAAACAAACGACTGGTAAAATGAACGCAACAGAATCACAGGAGTATACACTTTTAGTACTTGCAGTTTAGTTTCTCAGACAACGTGACTAAAATTTTCGTTTACTCCCAGTTCATAGGGATAACTCAAGTGTATTGAGAAAAACGTCAACTAAGTTTTGTTTTTGTTTCCTGTGTTGCTAATACGAATCTTTAATCTTTACTGGCCAGTTAGCCAACTTTGTAGTAGAAGTAATCAACACTGAATTTGCCAATTAAAAAAACTGAACTTACCTTGTGTCCTCACCAAAATTGGAGTTGGTTTCACTGTGTTTTATGTGCCCGGACAGACAAGAAAGCATTATATAAAACGGAGGGTTTTTTTCCCTCCTGCATCTCCACTTTTACTCTTCAATTTCTTCTTTACTCTTACATATTTTTCCCTCATCAGCTTCCACCTTTTCTGGCAAGCTGCTGGCTCTTCGCCCAGAATTTCTCCTGAACTATCAAAAGTTCCTCGATTTGAGCCATGCCTCCAGACTCCATTGTTGCTTCGTCTTTGTTGATACAGGAAGTCAAATTTGGCCGGAGTTCCGTACTCTGTGTAAAACCCTCCCTCCGCCATCCAACCAATCATCGTTTGTGCGGCTCTGTGGTTCACGTACACGTAGCTACGCGCTTTTAGATTTTTGAGCTGGTGCGCGTAGCCTATGCAGCCTGGCTGGACAGGGCCCAACAGGCAGGAAATCTGTCCACCCACATTGCCAAGCATCAACCAAAGGGACGCCCACCACCAGCAACCACCCTGAAATGAGAGTATTGCCAGCAGATTTCAACCCAATAGTCCATTGATTATGGTTATACTGATTAACCAAATATGGATAATCGCATAAGCATAAAACAATATCTCTGAACCTTGCAAGCTAGAAAGTCTAGAAAGAAGGGTCACTGGCTGACTGACCTGGTTGTTGCTGAGTGCTGAAGATACCAGCGTTGCATGAAAAGGCCTGTTTCAGACAGTGTCCATACAAGTAAAAATCAAGTCAAAAGTTCAAACGGTTTATTTGTCATTTGCAATAACAAGTTATGGCAATGAAATGCTTGGTTTTCCTACTCCCAACAGTGCAGTTAAAAGTTAAAAAAGTAACAGTAATTATAATATAAAAATTAGAAGATAACACGAACTATCAATAATAACACTATACAAAAAACATGCATCAATAATAATAACTATACAACTGTACAACCGTAGTGCAATGTAAAAGTGACAGGTGTGCATGACATGATTGACAGATGAGCATGATATAAAGTGACAGGTGTGCATGGGACTATGGATGGAAGGGAAGAGGGGTTCCTGAATTGAGCAGCTTTACGGCCTGTGGAAAGAAACTTTCCCGTAGCCTGTTAGTTTTGGACGGAATACGCCTGTACCTTCTGCCTGACAGTGCAGCTGCCATACCAGGCGGTGACACAGCCGGACAGGATACTCTCGATAGTGCATCTGTAGAAGTTGGTGAGTATCCTGGAATCCATGCCAAATCTCCTTAATCGGCGTAGAAAGAAGAGCCGTTTTCTGGCCTCCTTCACCAAGATGTTAGAGTGATGAGACCAGGTCAAGTCATCGCTGAAGTTGACGCCAAGGAACCGGATGTTGTGAACTCTCTCTACTGCAGACCCATTGATGTGTATGGGGGCGTGGTCTCCCCGCCGCTGCTTCCTGTGATCAACAATGATCTCCTTCACTTTGCTGATATTGAGCTGGAGGTTGTTTTCCTGACACCACGAAGTCAGTGACCTTACTTTGTCTCTATAGGCTGACTCGTCGTTGTCAGAGATCAGGCCTATGATTGTGGTGTCGTCAGCAAACTTAACGATGGTGTTGGAGAAATGGGTTGCCAGGCAGTCGTGGGTGAAGAGGGAGTACAGGAGCGGGCTCAGCACACAGCCCTGGGGGAGCCAGTACTGAGAGTCAGTGAGGAGGAGGTGGTGTTGCCCATCCCCACCACCTGGGGTCTGCCCATCAGGAAGTTCAGGATCCATCTGCACATAGAGGGGTCGAGACCCAGATCCCTGAGCTTCACCGCTAGCTGTGGGGCACAATGGTGTTGAAGGCTGAGCTGTAGTCAATGAACAGCATTCTCACTTATGTGTTCCTCTTGTCCAGATGAGAGAATGCAGAGTGGAGGGTCAGAGCAATGGCATCCTCTGTAGATTCTGTTATGTCTATAGGCAAACTGCAGCGGGTCAATTGTTACAGGCATGGAGTCTGTGATGTGAGTTTTAATTAGCCGCTCAAAGCACTTCATGATGATTGCTGTGAGTGCTACAGGGCGGTAGTCATTCATGCAGAGGACTTTTTGCTTTTTTGGCACAGGAACAATGATGGACTTTTTGAAGCAGGTGGGGACCACTGACTGACGTAGCGATAGGTTGCAGATATCAGTAAAGACATCAGCCAGTAGGTCTGCACAGACCTTGAGAACACGGCCTGAGATGTTGTCTGGTCCAGGAGCCTTGCGGGTGTTAATCCTTTTTAGGGCTTTGCAAACGTCTGCCCTGGTCATTTGTAAAGGTCAGCCGTCCGGGTCCATTTGTGTCCATGCCAGGGATGATGTTCTCAAAGTGAGCATAGAAAGAGTTCAGTTTGTCTGGGAGAGAAGCCGGCACTTCCCCCACACTGCCTGAATAGCCTTTATAGTCCGTGATGGTTCTCAGACCACTCCACATGTTCCTGGTATTGGAGCCCTGGTAGAGAGATTCTACTTTGACTCTGAATTGGCTTTTTGCCGTTTTTATTGCCTTCCTGAGGTCATACTGGGATTTCTTATAATTGTCCTTGCTGCCGGAGTTGAATGCTGCAGTCCGTGCCTTAAGCATGGCACGAATACCACTGTTGACCCACGGTTTTTGATTAGGGAATGATTTTGTAGTTGTACCTGGTACAACGTCGTTGATACATTTGCTAATAAAACCAGTCACGGACTCTGTGTTTTTGTTGATATTGCCTCCAGACGCATCTCGGAACATTTCCCAGTCGGTAGTGAGGAAACAGTCACGTAAGTCGGCGTCCGATTCGTCCATCCATCGTTGAATGTACCGCGTCACTGGCCTCTCTTGTTTTAGCCTCTGCCTGTAAGCAGGGAGCAAGAGTACTGATTTGCCGAAAGCAGGACGGGGGAGGGCCTTATATCCATGATGAAATGGAGAGTAGACATTGTCGAGAGTGTTTTTCCTGCGTGACAGGATGATGATGATGTGTTTTTTAAACTTCGGTAGGACTTTCCTCGGATTGGCGCCATTAAAATCGCCCGCAACAATAAAGGCAGCTTCTGGGTGTAAACATTCAATCCTATCGATAACTCGAAAAAGTTTGTCGAGCGCAGCCCCAGCGTTGGCTTGGGGGTGGATGTACACAGCTGTTAAAATGACTGATGTAAACTCCCGGGGTAGATAGTAAGGGCGACATTTAATCGTAAGATGCTCCAGATCAGGAGAGCATCCAGAAGAAATGCAGTCCACGTCCCGACACCAAAGATTGTTTACCATGAAACAGACACCACCCCCTCTGCTTTTACCGGACTCTGCGGTTCGATCCTGCCAATGAATGGATAGCCCTTTCGGAACAATGGCCGCATCTGGGATTGAGGGCTCCAGCCATGTTTCAGTGAAAACCAGCACATTACAGTTCTTAATGTCCCGTTGGAAAGCTAGCCTGCTCCTTATTTCGTCCAGCTTGCTGTCTAGTGACTGGACGTTCGCTAAGACAATAATTGGGAGAGGAGCACGGTTTCCCCGCAGCCGCAGTCGGACCAAAACTCCAACACGCTTCCCACGCTTTCTCCGTCGGCGTCGTTTTCCAGGTGCTTGCTCAGGTAAGCACAACAAAGGGTATCCCGGGTTGTTCGTTGAACTTGATGTTCTGTACGATAAAAACAATTCCAGTGCAGTTCTGATGTCCAGTAGTGATTGTCTGTCATATGTTAATAACGCAGTTGCAAATGCAGCAAAATTACACATTAGTAACAATAATAAAACAATAAATCCGCAAAGTTGGTTGGGAGCACGAAAAATGGCAGCCATCCGCAACGGCGTCATTTTGTTACTTCTCATCTTGGTAATGATGAGAAGTAAAAGGCCAGTACAGAGAAGTCGCGATATAAAAATATTTTAACCAGTCGTGAGAAGTCAACTCTTGACATTTCTGGAAACTCTAAACACTTGTCTTTTGTTCTCATTCTAATTTCAACAGTTAAACTCAGCAGCAACTTAAAAAAGCAGTATACACAAAGTGTGTTATTTTAGAATCACATTTGTTGTACTTTAGAACAATAGTATTAGTAATAGTATTGAAATAGTTCAGTGAGTTAAAGTAGACTCACTTATTTGAAAGTATTGTGTACTTATAATAACAGTGAAGCAACAGAGGATCTGGGTGCGTGTCTGCAATGCACTGGTTGGGGCATTTTTAGGTCTGCCACTAATGGTCTGGATGAGTACACTGATGCTGTGACATCATACATCAGTTTCTGTGAGGATAGCTGTGTACCCACATGAGACACTACTGTAAGTTATTCTTTGATCATAATTTTACTCTGCTCATCGAATATATATTCATACATTATTCATGTATGTCATGTTGTGATAAGCAAGGAGCCCAGGCGCAGGATGAACGGTGAAACAAGGATTTACTACACAAGGGCAGTTATAGGCTGTAGTAGTGACGATCCGGTGTGCAAAATGATGGGAAGTTCGGGGTGATGTGATGAGGAACAGGTATGCATAATAGTGGAGAGTCCGAGATGTTCCGTGAATGCGGTGCTAGCAGCAGAAAGAATGGACAGTGGTGGCTAATAGGCCAGTGACAGGGAGCAATGTAGTCAAGCTTCCCCGGAGGGAGGCGTGATCACAGGAGGCACCGTGACAGTGTAGGCTACTGTAAATCATCCTTTGATCATCCTTTTACTCTGCTAATCAAATTTACAAATAAAATTAATTGATATTAATACACTTTGGCTGCATATCCTTGGATCTATCAATTTTATTTCTACGAATAGGCCTGTGTTATTCATTCTTTGAAATTTTTGGTGTTCATCAAGCGGATATCCTTTGATCGTTGCAAACTGTTCGATGATGTCTGTTATTTTAGCTTGTACATCATCAGAATTAGATCAAAATGAAAACTATATTCTAATGGATTTATTTTGAATAATTGAAGTGTTGTGTAATTTTTATGTTGTACATTTGTAGGGCCTAATAAACAAATGAAAATACTATAGCCTGTGTTCTTAGAAATAATCATTCTATGTATTCTTTTTTAGTTGTTTTTTTCGTATGATAAGAACTTGAATACAAACACGTTCTTGTATTTTTTCAAATTCATTAACCATTTAAAACAAATAAATTATGTTATTCATTATTTTACAGAATTTGTATTCTGTAATTCAAACTATTCTATATAATTTGATGATGACCCAGTAGATGAACTGATGCTCAGGCTGGAAGGTAATGCTGCAGAGGAGAATGTGTATGCTAATAGGGCCGATTCGTATGCTAATGACGAGAAACAGTGTTCGGCTCTGGCTGAGACTGTTTGTCTGAAAGGCTTGGTGGTTCTAGTGTTAACAGAATGGCTGATATTAGCCAATGAAAATTCTTGTGGGCGTGGTCTCAATTTAAATGCTCATTAATGCAAAATGGTGAGGCCTACCGCAATCCGACTTGGTATATGGGTTCAAGCCCATGGCAGGAAGGCCTCCACAACCTTTTAAGTTGTTCGGCCTGATGGTGGCGCTATAATCAACAAATGCATGGGGCTCCATAGGAAATTAATGGAAGTCAAAGGGGAATGAATGCGAGTCTATGGAGAATGAATGGGGGCCAATGGAAAATTAATGGGAGTCAATGGTGATTCAATGGGAGTCTAAACGCATTGAAGTCAATGGGGAATGAATGGAGATCAATTGGGCATGAATGAGTCAATGGTGATTTAATGGGAGTCTATGGGGAATGCATAGATGTCAAAGGGGAGTGAATGGGAGTCAATGGTTGTTCAATGGGAGACTTTTGGGAACACAGAAGTCAATGGGGAATGAATGAAGGTCAATGCGGAATGATTAGAGGTCAACAGGGAATGAATGGGAGTCAGTGGTGATTCAATTGGAGTCTATAGGGAATGAGTGGGAGTCAGTGGAGAAAGAGTAGGAGTCAATAGGGAATGAATGACAATGAATACAGAATGAATGGGTGCCAAGGTGGTCCTGGAAGGAAAGGACCACTTGCGGATATATTTAGTATTATTATTCCTTTTCTGGCTGCATATTGCTGTGAGATGGTATGCGCTACAGGCACACAACTTGAAACTTCATCTATTAGACATTGGTTCCAGTTGACCCCTAGGTGGCGCAATAATAAGCAATCTAAGTCGCTCCAAATGCCCCACTGGCATTTCCACCCTGCATGACCTTGAGGTCTGAAATTTGGTCCACAGGTCCCTCTTCACATTTGGCAAGGAACACATTTGCCTCAAGAACCCATAAAGTCATCCATCTTGGATTTTCCATTTGCCATTTTTAATTCTGTCTAAAACACTAAAAAGTTATCTTCAACTAAAGCGCTACACCAATCTTTACACCGCTCATTGTATACCATTGTGGGACGAGTATCTAATGATTTGGTATAAGGACTGTTGATATCTTTAACAGAATGGCTGATATGAGCCAATGACAATTCTTGTGGGCGAGGTCTCAATTCAAATGCTCATTTATGCAAGATGGTGAGGCCTACTGCAACTGACTGTATATAACTTATGTCATTTCCTGTCATATATATCCCTTAGGAAAAAATATCCAATATCAAATAAAATTCAAATTCAACATTTATTTGAAATGAATGGTTTACAGCTAAACACTCTTTAAACAATAAAAAGAAAAAAGAAACGGGTAATACAATGATACAACACAAACAGTAGGCCAAATTGACTAATGGCCTTTATAAAAGGGCTGGTTTAGCATTCACACCGAAAGAAGTTTGACATTATATTGCAAAGTTCTATAGAAACCATGTACACCCATTAGCCATAACATTATGACCATTGACAGGTGAAGTGAATAACACTGACAATCTCGTTATCATGGCACCTGTCAGTGGGTGGGATATATTAGGCAGCATGTGAACATTCTGTCCTCAAAGTTGATGTGTTAGAAGCAGGAAAAATGGGCAAGTGTAAAGATCTGAGCGACTTTGACAAGGGCCAAATTGTGATGGCTAGGTGACTGGTTCAGGGCATCTCCAAAACTGCAGCCCTTGTGGGGTGTTCCCAGTCTGCAGTGGTCAGTACCTATCAAAAGTGGTCCAAGGAAGGAAAAGTGGTGAACCGGCGACAGGGTCATGAGCGGCCAAGGCTCATTGATGCATGTGGGGAGCGAAGGCTGGCCCGTGTGTTTCCGATCCAACAGACGAGCTACTGTAGCTTAAATTGCTGAAAAAGTTAATGCTGGTACTTACAGAAAGGTGTCAGAACACACAGTGCATCGCAGTTTATTGCGTATGGGGCTGCGTAGCCGCAGACCAGTCAGGGTGCCCATGCTGACCCCTGTCTACTGCTGAAAGCGCCTACAATGGGCATGTGAGCATCAGAACTGGACCACAGAGCAATGGAAGAAGGTAGCCTGGTCTGATGACTCACGTTTCCTTTTACATCACGTGGATGGCCGGGTGCGTGTGCGTCGCTTACCTGGAGAACACATGGCACCAGGATGCACTATGGGAAGGAGGCAAGCCAGCGGATGCAGTGTGATGCTTCGGTCAATGTTCTGCTGGGAAACCTTTGGTCCTGCCATTCATGTGGATGTTACTTTGACACCTACCACCTACCTAAGCATTGTTGCACACCATGTGCACACTTTAATTGGAAACGGTATTCCCTGATGACATTGGCCTCTTTCAGCAGGATAATGCGCCCTGCCACAAAGCAAAAATGGTTCCGGAAATGTCTCATAACATAAAAGTCAGTTGGCCAAACCATGCTCTTAACCTCTTGTTTAAAGTTTGCTTAACTGAAACTTGTTTAACTGATAATTTTGAGCGACATCACCAATTCTGCTGCAAATCACGTAGGCATGAAATAAATACCAAAGCAGAAATCATCAATTAAATTTATTTATAAAGCCGTTTTACATCAGCAGTTGTCACAAAGTGCTTTTACAAAACACCCAGCCTGAAACCCCAAAGAGCAAGCAAAAACAGTATTGAAGCACAGTGGCTAGGAAAAAGTCCCTAAAAGGGGACGAACACTGCTCAAAAAAATAAGGGAACACGTTATCATCACAGTATAACACCAAGTCAATTAAACTTCAGGGATATCAATCTGTCCAGTTAAGAAGCATACATGGTTGTGAATCAATGTCCCCTGTTTTGGTGCAAATTAAAGTGACAACAGGTGCACTGGAGAGGCTACAGCAAGACAACCTCTCAAAAAGGAATGATTTAGCAGGTGGTGGCCTCAGACAATTGCTCTCTCCTTATCCTTCCTGACTGATTCTTCTCTAGTTTTGTCACTCTTCATGCGCCTATGACTGAGCGCTTAAACTTAACCACACTGTTAGCCTTACAGCTTTTATAGCTTCCTCATGGAATCTATTATAACTATCAGTTATGTTTTTATTTTGTTTTTATTCTATTTCTATTTTCTTATTCTATGTTTTATTATTATGATGTTTTATTGTTTTTATTCTTGTATTTGTTTTTATATTTTTCTTTTCTTTGTAAACACATTGAATTGCTTTTATGTATGAATTGTGCTATATAAATAAACTTGCTTGCTACTACTGGTAGCATGAGGTGGTACCTGCAGCCCATTTAGGTTGCACAGGCAGTCCAGGTCTTCCAGGATGCCACATCTGTATATGCCATCGCGAGGTTTGCTGTGTCTCCCAGTACAGTCTCAAGAGATACCAGGAGATATCTCTTGGAGGAGATACCAGGAGGAGATACCAGGAGAGGAGATACCAGGAGATGGGCCGTTACACGAGGCGAGCGGGACAGGGTCATATAAGGGCATCAACCAAGCAGCAGGACCGGTATCTATTCCTTTGTACCAGGAGGAGCACTGCCAGAGCCCTACAAAATGACCTCCAGCGGGCTACTGGTGTGCATGTTTCTGACCAAACTATCAAACAGACTCCATGAGGGTGGCATGAGGGCCCGACGTCCTCTAGTGGGACCTGTACTCACAGCAGTGTACATTAGTTAACACCTTGTTGCTGATTTAAACAACTTGGTTAATAACTTGTTAACTACCAAAAAGAGGTTAATATATTGCTTTACCACATTTATTGAAAATGTATATCATCTGCAATATAGGTTCCATTATGCTATTTAAAATCATGTAATGTTTTATCTTTCATATCTAACATTTAATTAAGGATTATAAAGCAAATGATAATTTCTACAACGCCACACTGACTTCTGAGATGCAGCTCGTATTGTGAGAAAAGGCGTTGCCAGAATGAAAACAGTTCTGCTTGTCCACTGCCACCACACCCCTAACCTGAACAGCTGATTGTGTAAAATATTAAATTTTACACTTTAAATGGGCAAAGGGAGCATTATGTAAGCTTTCAAGATCACCTACTTGGAAACTTTCTTTCAGTGATTCTTCACAACTGCTTCATAAGGCTTGGATTGACTCATTCCAGGGCATCTACCCAAAGCAGTGTCTGAATTGGGCACATTATTCAGGACCATACCCCCGCCATTCATTTACTTACATCTGGATGTATGGAGGCTATTGAAGCTTGAGCTAACATTCCAACAGGCTCAAAGACAACTATCTGAAAGTCATTAGACTGCGTGCATGCACACACACAAACAATCCCTTTTGTTTAAAAACATAAAGTGTGAACTGTAATTCAGTGCAGCGAAAATGAAGGCTTGTGACGGTTTTGTGTTTTGTTGTATTGAGTGGTACAAGTAAAGAAATGTCTAACATATCCTTTGTTTGAACTACTTACTGAAAGTCAGCCACCAACATCAGACTGTCAGATTCCCACACATGCACTGTGCCTGCACGATGAGCCACTGCTGAGGGCTGGGGGGGCAGTGGATCAAACCATTGTGAGGCAAAGGGCGGAGATGATCGCAATTTTTTGAAACTTAAAAATGCGCTATTAAGTGTCTGTAATTAGCACAAGAACGTTCATTGTATCAATACTATTGAAATTACATAGTTATGTTTACAGTGATACATTGGGGGGGACAAATCGTAGAGGTCGTGACCCCCCGCCCCTTTTGGGATTTCCGCCTATGGCTATGTGTAGACTGACATGATCGCAATTTGAACATGTGCGATTTCAAAAGCGCAGAATGCTGCGATTTTGGCTTTTTATTTTCATGCTCAATCAAAACAATATTTTTTACTGGTGCAATATCATATTCGTATTTGTATACAATTTATCAGGATTTGATTTTAGAATCCGTTTGCCTACTTAAAAATAATAATTCAGATCATTAGTATAAGGTTGGGGTCTGGCAAGCAAATGGCACGATTTGCTTGCCACGATTAGGGCTTGCTGTTAAGAAGAGGAAGAGGATCGATTAAGAAAATGATTCCAGAGGACAATGAGTTAGAGACTAGGGATGATTTGGTGCCGGAAAAAAAAATCTTCTGTTGTTTGGGAATATTTCGGGTACAGAGTGATGTCACAAACTAATGTAGGCCTAATATTACAAACCAGTAAGAGGGTGGTTAGAACAACACACGGCATCACAACAAATCCATGTAAAATGCGTGGCAATGAAGTCTCCACTGGGGGTTGGGAGTTGCGTGGGTGCTAAGTCCCAAATGTATTGTGATCCTAGCAACGCCTCTGGTCAAGGATATCGTTTTTATTTTGTTTCACTAATAATGAATTGCTGTGATACCTTTGAATTACATAGGAAGCTGGATCATCTTCATGGTTCTATAAAATAATTAGCGGAATTTCTTATTCAGACAGATTATGTTTCCTATTTTGTTGATCTCCTAATAAAAAAGGAATTTCATGAATAAGATTGCAATACTAAGTTTAGAGGTAAAACGGATTTTGTCCCGTTGCATGTGATCAGCATTGATCAACTATGTCATCAACACTTCATTCTCATTGTTAAGTAAATTTGCATTCATGCAGGGCGCATCATCCTTTATCTGGGGGTATCGCCTATTAAGAGTGATTTGTGTCTGCCTGGGTAGGCCTACTATCTGGCTACCTAGGGCTGTCACAAGTATTACATAATTGCCTGATCGAAATAATTTGAGCCACATCGCAATTATTTTTATAGACAATGAGCTTTTTGCACAATGTTTTGATTCCGAAATCATGTTTCCAATCTGAATAAGGGATTTTAAGGCCAATGTTAGAAATTTGCTAACAAATAGGCTACCATGCGAATTATGTTCGTTTCCATAGGATGTGAGAGCGTTCCACCAAAAACGAATTCATTTGATCAGGTTTATTTTTATTTGAAAACATTTTGCTTTTATGCTACTCGCAAACATGAATACTTTAATACATTATATTTTTGATTATATTATATATATGTAGCTAATTATATTTATTGTACACCTGAATTCATTAATACATGTTGTTAAAATGTTTTTCTCATGTGTCTAATAGTTCATTTAAATCATAATATAGTGTCCCACTTTACCTATCAAAGTGTCCCACTCAAAAAAGAATAGCATACATAGAAGGATTATTTCTAAGAACACAGGCAATAATATTTTCATTTATTTGATATGTTGCCAAGAAAACAGCGAGCTCACTCTCACCAGAAGACATTACTGAGTCATGTGATTAACGCTGGATTTACACCGGGCACTTCTGCCAAGCGTTTCGGCTCCGATGAGGTTTTGTTCCGTTCCCCACACTGTCATACCACACCAGGAGCATTTCAGAGGCCGAGCGCTGCGAGGCAGCTGCATTGGCGAGATCATGAGATCAATTAACAACAATAAACTACTTTGCCTGTCTGACGCTGACTTCCTTTTGTTTTTGTATTTTTTCCTTGTTTTTGGGGGTTCTACCATGAAGTTCTTCTGAAGTTCCAGAATTGTAATGCATATAGGCAAGTAACAAAAGCTTAAAATCAGGCATCAGTCTAACTTTTAAAACATACAGTATCTCACAAAAGTGAGTACACCATTTTTACAAATATTTGATTATATCTTTTCATGTGACAACACTGAAGAAATGACACTTTGCTACAATGTTATTAATATTAATAACATTGTTATTAATATTGGACCCCTAATATTATTATTAGGGGTCCAAGCAGCGAAGCTGCTTGAACACTATTGTAATTGTTAGTTTTATTATTATTATTCTGCCGTTTTTGCTAGTTCACCTACTTCTGCTGGCCAACCTTTTTTTGTACCTTTGCATGCTGATAGAGGGTTATAGAGGGCTTACGCACTTACGCAATTTTGGTGCCCATTTGATGCATGGGCAAGTGCTGAACAACTTTGCCGTTTTGTACTGCAATGAATAGGAAGTTGATAGTCTAAACCATGTGACCGCCACAGGCCAATTAAATCCAAGCTATGAATCAAAGGCTTTAGAAATGCTTGATTGCCATCAAACTTGATCAGTATAAGCTCCTATAGGCCCCGAACAACGAGTACAAATATAGACGAGATCGGCCATTGGGGGGTGCTACAGTGTATCGTCAAATTTGAGATTTTTAAATAGCGATTTCTCCAAACTCATCTCAAATTGTGCTTTGTGTTGAGCCAAACAAAATTGTCTCTTGCAACTATGAGCTACTTCATTTTTGTTTTGCTGGTATTTTGAATAGATTAAAACGAAACTAAAACAAACTAGTCCTAGGCCGTTTGTCCCATTTCCAGAAAACATCACATATAGCATCTGTGGATACTCCACATCAATAATTACTAAAAGAAAATTGGATATTTCAAACACAACTCATGTCATATGTCAACAACTTCCTACGTCCTACAGTTTTACACTAAGTGAAAGCATATCACCACAACCGTATGTCCGATTCTCACCATATTTGGTACGCATCATTGGTATGACAAGATAACGATACTTGCAGTGAGGCGCCAATTGGCCATTGGGGGGCGCTACACTGTATGGTCAAACTTGAGATTTTCAAATAGCGATATCTCCGTGCTCCTTGGAGCTGAAGTCACCAAACTCATCTCAAATGGTGCTGCTTGTTGCGCCAAACAGAATTGCCTCTTGCATCTATGAGCTCCGTCATCTTTGTTTCCCAGAAATTTGAATAGATTAAAATGAAACTAAGACGAATTAGTCCTAGGCCTTTGGTCGTATTTTGACAAAACTTCAAAGGGAGCACCTTTTTGCCATGTACATATAGAATTTTCCAAAAAGCTGGAATTTCAAAACCTAGTGGCCACCATATGTTAATCAATTTAAGTATCATGCGTTTTACCTTCACATTGCTATGTAAATTGCCTACAAGGCCATAAGACCTATCAAGCCTATAATGCCAATACAACATAAATGGCTTAAAAGGCATATATGATCTAAAAGGCATTTAACGACTTAAAGGGGCTAAAAGGCCTATAAAGCCTTTATGCCAATTTCTGAGATGTGACCAGAAAATTAGCTGAGTGTTGCCACTGTGGACACTATCCTAAACAGTAAGAATGTTGATGAGGTATCAAGTGGATGACATTCAGCTGACTGAAAAGTTGTCACCAACTGCCTCATAGAAAGTGATGGGGCATATGGGGAACTGACATGTTACTTGTTTAGTAAAAAGGCCTATAACTGCCAGACACCCAATATTTTTTGGGGGGTGCTACAGTGCATCATTAAACTTGAGATTTCGAAATAACCTTATCTTTGAACACCATTGACCTACAGTCACCAAATTTATATCAAAATGTATATCATATTCTAATTATACAACATGTGCACGTGTTGGAGACAGATCACTGTAGGTGGTCCATAAATGTCTAGAGACAGACCAATTGTATAATCTCTATAATAACTTTATAGTTTGTTATACTGTTTCTAATAATAATTACAATATTATCTCGTATATCACTTCAAGCAGAATAGCACAAAGAATCAGATTCAGAAACAGATTTATTACCAAGTAGTAATTCACATACAAGGAATTCTCTTTGATGAGATAAACATGTAGTGTGAGGACAAAAACAGGCAGTACAAAATTGCAAATATGATGAATACATGTACTCCTCAAGCATATAGCTACATTTGTGTTTGTGATGTCATTGCTCCCCATCAAGGTAGGCTGTTACTTTCTCTATTTCATGTCAGACTGTTGTCAAACGCCATGCAAGACTCTGATGATTCATTTCAGCGTGTACAGGCAGCTTAGAACTGCTAGATATTGGAAAATACCATCACAAAATCAACGACACTCGCATGATCAACTGTGGTTGGAAAGCTCTTAAACTTGTAGTTGGCTGCCACAACTTCCACCAGTCACCATCATGTCTGTCACTTTACAGTTTTTCTCAATTGCTTAGACAATTCCTGGAACAACTCACTATTTTCTCAAATCTTCACACACAATTTTAAAAACAGACACTTAACGGTAAAAACATTTAACTTCTGGGTCCCAATTCATACTTTGCCCTCAGACAACACACACAAGCTGTCAAAACACAGACTACATAACTGTTTGTTACACACTGGAGGGATTAATTCAGAACATTGCTACCAAAAAGTCTTGAATAGGTTTTCAGCTAAATAATTTGGAACTTTGGAAAATCACAGCACTAACTATCCAGATAACACATTCAGGAACACCCTGGCAAAAGAAAATCAAAACAGTACTGTAATAAATTACATTTGTGGATAAGGGAATACTACTGCATATGCTTTAATCAAAAATCTGACTTTAGTACTGGCAAAACGTATAAGAAATATAAGAAATAAAATACCCAATTCCCAAAAGCTTTATTTTCAAGCGCAGCAAATGTACAGGTTACTCAGCATCAGTGTTCTCTTCATCTCGTCTCAGGTCTGGGTCAGGCCATAAAATCACATCAACGTCACACATTGTTTGCTCTTGCCGGGCAGCGTGGGGACAATGCCCTTGTGTGCCTTAGAAAACCCTGGATAGACTCCACAAACACATCACCATAGGCGTCCACCATTGCCTCCTTTAGGTTTTGCTGTGCATAGGGGTTGCGGTCATACACTCTCCACCGCCTCATCCTAGTCCTCTTCCTCTCTGTTGTCTTGCAACTTCAGCATTGTTAGGATCCATTGTTCCAAAGCACATGGACATTTATTGTTCCTGCAATTCTGATTAGTGTGTTAACATTTTTGAGGCGCAGGAAAACAAATTGATTTAGAAAACAATATTTAAGTGAGTAAAAATTTCAAGCTGTAAAATTATATGAAAGTATTTTCCTCTAAGTGGGCTCACTTGAACAAGGCATCAGGTTGTTTTGGGGGCAAACAATGTGCATCAATTTCACTGACGCATGTGGATCAATAACTCACAGTCAAGACAGGTAATCTCTACCTTCCATGTGCAGCTCCCAAACACTAGCCAACCTTGTGACATTTGTCAAAAGTGTCCTTTCTTTTGGTGACCCGTATTCTCAGGAGCGGGAAAAAGGAGCAAACACGGAAATGATACACTGTCTATAGCCTAATGCATATGGTCAATATGACCGTTATGGCCATTCATGCTAGAAAAACTCAAATCTTGTGTGTTTTGCAATTTTAATAAAACAACGTTAGGATAAAACATACACACATGGATGAAAAGTCAGGGTCCTATAGGTACATGGGTTGCATTTCAACAAAGTTATTACATTGCAAAATAATAAAAACAGTCAAAATGACTGCCTTGGTAGTTCTAGTGTACAAACAATGCAATTATTCCATTAGGAGAATGTGTTTCTGCAAGAATCCTAAGACCTATTATCTTTGGCACTGTGTGCTTTATTTCGTCTGGGATTAAAGCAAGCAAAATACTCAGACATACAGCATTTGTTCCTTTGTTTATCTAGCCAGACAAGACAGTATCAAAAGCAAACCCTGGCCCACTGGTTTTGACTCTAGAGTGCCTTATAACTACTACTTCACCTCATTTTAAAGTTACCCCAACCTTGCAACAGTCAATTTCTCAAGTCCACACAAACATTTGTTGTTTTTATCTATTGGCCTAATTTATTTTAGGAACATGCATGAATTGCTTTTAATAGTCCATCATCTAAATTCAACCACATTTTAAAACTGGGGGGAAAAACAAAACACTCAACCCCAAGAAAATAGGCTATATAAATGCCAGCATTGAATCAGCATGGTCAACCTAAACTCAAACTTTTGGGCTGCTTATATATAGGCCTTAGTAAGGGACCGAACACAAACTTAGCCTTCACAAACAATTACTTCAATAGTAACAGACTATTAGCACAGCCACGGGAATGAGTAGCAATGAGTAGCTTCTCATTTCTTAAACAACCATGTCGGAAGACGTATCCCTTGGTTGTGGAAAAGATAAAGTTACTGTGTTTCAGGAGGTTGATATTTTTGGCCTGTATCAAGCAAAGAATATAACTAAGGAGATTTCAGAAAATACCGGAATTGGGTTAAGAACTGTCAAAGGCATTATTACAACCTGGAAGAATAGTGGTGAACCGTCAACTTTGAACTGTCAAGAAATGGACTCTGGAGCAATGGAGAAAGGTCATGTGGTCTATTGAGTCCAGATTCACCCTATTCCAGAGCAATGGGCGTGTCAGGGTAAAAAGGGAAGAGCATGAAGAAATGCACACATCATGCATAGTGCCCACTGTAAAAGCCTCTGGAAGCAGTGTTATGATCTTGGGTTGCTTCAATTGGTCAGGTCTGAACTCAACAACGTTATGTGGCAGTAAAATTAAGTCAGCCGAGTGCCTGAATGTACTGAATGACCAGGTTATCCCATCAGTTTATTTTTTCTTCCCTGATGGCACGGGCATATTCCAGGACAACAATGCCTGGATTCATTGGTCTGAAATTATGCAAGATTAGTTCAGGGAGCATGAGGAATAATTTGAACACATGAATTGACCACCAAAGAGTCCTGACTTTAGACCCATTGAAAGTCTTTGGGATGTGCTGGAGAAAACTTTACAGAGTGGTTTGACTCTCCCGTCATCAATACAAGATCTCAGCCAAAAATGTATGCAACTCTAGACGGAAGTAAATGATGTGATGTAGCATACAGTTATTGAAAAAATGCCACTGCGAATGCACGCCGTAATCAAAGCTAAAGGCGGTCTAGCTTGGATCCCTTAATTACTGCTTGCAGCTATACTTATTATTCCTGCATTTTTCGGTCCTTTTTGCAAATTTCCTTGAGATAAAATGGCCCAAAAAGGCCCATCTTTGCATGTTAATACAGGCCCAAGGGCCACAACTTCTGGTGCAATGCTATGCAAATCAGACTCATGGTGGCACTGTTATAAGCCTCCAAAATGGCCAAATTCGAAACCCCACCACGCCCACCTCTTGTGACCTAGAGTCTTGAAAATTGGTACATATGTGTATCTGCTCATGATGAAAATGTTTGCCTTTAGAATCCAAAAATTCCACCATGATGGATTTTCTGCCATTTTGGATTTTTTGAAAAATACAAAAAAATTAACTCCTCTGGCACCAAATGTCTGATCTTCACATACCTTGATATTTGGCATCTAGGGACCAAGTTCTTCAAAATTTATATCATCCAGGCCAGTATGTCAAAAACATGGATGTTATTGACCAATGAACATGTGAGGAAGCATGGTTTTGCACATTGATGCACACATCTCCGACAAGGATAAAGGTATAATAATTCTAATTGGTACATATGTTGACAAGGACCATATGGAAAAAATTACTTCAAGGAGTTTTTTATCAACCACACGGTGGCGCTATTGAGGTTTTTCACATTAGCAATTGGGACTCATTATGTTTGCTTTAATGGTTTGGCGGCCATTTTGAATTTGTGAAAAACACTTGAAAAACATCTCCTCTGGTACCTAAGGACCGATGTTCACGTACCTTCATATTTGGCTTCTATGGACGATGATCTTCAAAAGTTATATCAATCAGGCCAGTATCTTAAAAAACATGGCCGACATTGACAGATGAACATGTGCAGTGTTCAAAGGTTATATCAGTCCCTAGATAACAAATATCAAAGTACGGGAAGATCGAACATTTGGTGCCAGAAGAGTTTTTTCAAACTTTTTTCAACAGTTTCAACATTTAATATTTTGTCATTGTACTATTTTCTATTGTATATAGGGTTTAAATGATTTGCACATCATTGCACTCTGTTTTTATTTACATTTTACGCAGTATCCAAACTTTTTTGGAAAGGAGTTGTATGAAGGTACCTGAAGATCAGTCATTTGGTCCCAAAGGAGTCAATTTAATAAGTGTTTTTCAAAAAATCCAAAATGGCAGACTTCATGGGTCCCAATGGCAAAAATCGACATCCTGAGGATATACAGTTGTGCTCATAAGTTTGCATACCCTGGCAGAAATTGTGAAATTCTGGCATTGATTTTGAAAATATGACCGATCATGCAAAAAACTGTCTTTTATTTAAGGATAGTGATCATATGAAGCCATTTATTATCACATAGTTGTTTGGCTCCTTTTTAAATCATAATGATAACAGAAATCACCCAAATGGCCTTGATCAAAAGTTTACATACCCTTGAATGTTTGGCCTTGTTACAGACACACAAGGTGACACACACAGGTGAAAATGGCAGTTAAAGGTGAGTTTCCCACACCTGTGGCTTTTTAAATTGCAATTTGTGTCTGTGTATGAATAGTCAATGAGTTTGTTAGCTCTCACCTGGATGCACTGAGCAGGCTAGATACTGAGCCATGGGGAGCAGAAAAGAACTGTCAAAAGATCTGCGTAACAAGGTAATGGACCTTAATAAAGATGGAAAAGTATATAAAAAGTTATCCAAAGCCTTGCAAATGCCAGTCAGTACTGTTCAATCACTTAAGAAGGGAAAAATTCAGGGATCTCTTGATACCAAGCCAAGGTCAGGTAGACCAAGAAAGATTTCAGCCAAAACTACTAGAAGAATTGTTACAAAGAATACAAAGAAAAACCTACAGGTAACCTCCGGAGACATACAGGATGCTCTGGAAAAAGATGGTGTGGTTGTTTCAAGGAGCATAATACGACGATACTTGAACAAAAATGAGCTGCATGGTCGAGTTGCCAGAAAAAAGCCTTTACTGCGCCAATGCCACAAAAAAGCCCGGTTACAATATCCCAGACAACACCTTGACACGCCTCACAGCTTCTGGCACACTGTAATTTGGAGTGACGAGACCAAAATAGAGCTTTTCGGTCACAACCATAAGCACTATGTTTGGAGAGGGGTCAACAAGGCCTATAGTGAACAGAATACTATCCCCACTGTGAAGCATGGTGGTGGTTCACTGATGTTTTCGGGGTGTGTGATCTCTAAAGGCATGGGTAATCATGTGAAAATTGATGGCAAGATGAATGCAACATGTTATCAGAAAATAATGGCAGACAATTTGCATTCTTCTGCACGAAAGCTGTGCATGGGATGCTCTTGGACTTTCCAGCACGATAGTGACCTTAAGCACAAGGCCAAGTTGACCCTCCAGTGGTTACAGCAGAAAAAGGTGAAGGTTCTGGAGTGGCCATCACAGTCTCCTGACCTTAATATCATCGAGCCACTCTAGGGAGATCTCAAACGTGCGGTTCATGCAAGATGACCAAAGACTTTGACCTGGAGGAATTTTGCCAAGATGAATGGGCAGCTATACCACCTGCAAGCCTCATAGACCACCACCGGCCTCATAGACCACCATTACAAAAGACTGCACGCTGTCATCGATGCTAAAGGGGGCAATACACAGTATTAAGAACTAAGGGTATGCAGACTTTTGAACAGCGGTCAGTTCATTTTTTTTCTTTGCTGCCATGTTTTGTTTTATTATTGTTACATTCTGTTATGACCTACAGTTGAATCCCATAAGAAATGAAAGACGTGTTTTGCCTGCTCACTCATGTTTTGTTTACAAATGGTACATACAGATCTGGAATAAATGAAGAGACCATTAAGAGACCACCGCAAAATTATCCGTTTCTCTGGTTTTACTATTCATAGGTACAGTGGATATAAAAAGTCTACACACCCCTGTGAAAATGCCAGGTTTTTGTGATGTAAAAGAATGAGACAAAGATAAATCATGTCAGAACTTTTTCCACTTATGGAAAAAAAATTTGACTCTATAATGTGAACAATTCAATTAAAACACAAACTGAAATCTTCAAGGGGGAAAAATGAAAAATAAAAACCTTACAATAACCTGCTTGCATAAGTGTGCACACCCTCTTATAACTGGGGATGTGGCTGAGTTCAGAATTAACCCATCACATTCAAACTCATGTTAAATAGAAGTCATTACACACCTGCCATCATTTAAAGTGACTCTGATTAATCACAAATAAATTTCAGCTGTTCTAGTAGGATATTCCTGACATTTTCTTAGTTGCATCTCAGAGCAAAAGCCATGGTCCGCAGAGAGCTTCCAAAGCATAAGAGGGATCTCATTGTTGAAAGATATCAGTCAGGAGAAGGGTACAAAAGAATTTCCAAACATTAGATATATCATGGAACACAGTGAAGACAGTCATCATCAAGTGGAGAAAATATGGCACAACAGAGACATTACCAAGAACTGGACGTCCCTCCAAAATTGATGAAAAGGCGAGAGGAAAACTGGTCAGGGAGGCTTCCAAGAGGCCTACAGCAACATTAAAGGAACTGCAGGAATTTCTGGCAAGTACTGGCTGTGTGCTACATGTGACAACAATCTCCCGTATTCTTCATATGAATGGGCTATGGGGTAAGGTGACTAGACAGAAGCCTTTTCTTACAAAGAATAACATCCAAGCCCGGCTGAAGTTTGCAAAAACAAACATCAAGTCCCCCAAAAGCATATGGGAAAATTTGTTATGGTCTGATGAAACCAAGGTTGAACTTTTTGGCCATAATTCCAAAAGGTATGTTTGGCGCAAAAACAACAATGCACATCACCCATAGAACACTATACCCACAGTGAAGCATGGTGGTGGCAGCATCATGCTTTGGGGCTGTTTTTCTTCAGCTGGAACCGGGGCCTTAGTCATGGTGGAGGGAATTGTGAACAGTTCCAAATACCAGGCAATTTTGGCACAAAACCTTCAGGCGTCTGTTAGAAAGCTGAAGATGAAGAGGAAGTTCACCTTTCACCACGACAACGACCCAAAGCACACATCCAAATCCACAAAAGCATGGCTTCACCAGAAGAAGATTAACATTTTAGAATGGCCCAGCCAGAGCCCAGACCTGAATCCAATTGAACATCTGTGGGGTGGTCTGAAGAGGGCTGTACACAGGAGATGTCCTCGCAATCTGACAGATTTGGAGCGCTTTTGCAAAGATGAGTGGACAAATATTGCCACGTCAAGATGTGCCATGCTAATAGACTCCTACCCAAAAAGACTGAGCGCTGTAATAAAATCAAAAGGTGCTTCAACAAAGTATTAGTTTAAGGGTGTGCACACTTACGCTACCAGGTTATTGTGAGTTTTTTATTTTTCCCCCTCAAAGATTTAAATTTGTTTTTCAATTGAATTTTTCACGTTATAGGTCACATTAAAAGTGGAAAAAGGTCTGACATGATTTATCTTTGTCTCATTCTTTTACATCACAAGAACCTGGCATTTTAACAGGGGTGTGAAGACTTTTTATATCCACTGTATGTGTTTGAGTAAAATGAACATTTTGGTTTTATTCTATAAACTACTGACAACATTACACCCAAATTCCAAATAAAAATCTTGTCATTTGGATTATTTATTTGTAGAAAATAACTGGTCAAAATAACCAAAAAAAGATGCATTGTTTTCAGACCTCAAATAATGCAAAGAAAACAAATTCATATTCATTTTTCAACAACAAAATACTAATGCTTTAACTTAGGAAGAGTTCAGAAATCAATATTTGGTGGAATAACCCTGATTTTTAATCACAGATTTCATGCGTCTTGGCATGCTCTCCACCAGTCTGTCACATTGCTGTTGGGTGACTTTATGCCACTCCTGGCACAAAAAATGTAGCTCGACGTTGTTTGATGGCTTGTGACCATCCATCTTCCTCTTGATCAAATTCCATAGGTTTTCAATGGGGTCCAGGTCTGGAGATTGGGCTGGCCATGACAGGGTCTTGATCTGGTGGTCCACCATCCACACCTTCATTGACCTGGCTGTGTGGCATTGAGCATGGTCCTGGTGGAAAAAACAATTCTCAGAGTTGGGGAACATTGTCAGAGCAGAAGGAAGCAGGTGTTCTTCCAGGATAACCTTGTACTTGGCTTGCTTCATGCGTCCTTCACAAAGACAAATCTGCCCGATTCCAGCCTTGCTGAAGCATCCCCAGATCATCACCGATCCTCCACCAAATTTCACAGTGGGTGTGAGACACTGTGGCTTGTAGGCCTCTCCAGGTCTCCGTCTAACCATTAGACGACCAGGTGTTGGGCACAGCTGAAAATTTGACTCATCAGAGATGACCTTACCCCATTCCTCTACGGTCCAATCCTTATGATCTTTTGCAAACTTCAGCCTGGCTCTTCTTTGCTTCTCATTGATTGGGCTTTTTTCTAGCTTTGCACGACTGCAGCCCTGCCCCTAGCCTGTTTTGAATCATCGTCGCTGTGCATTTCACCCCAGCTACTGTCCATTCTTTTTGTAGGTCACTTGATGTCATCCTACGGTTGTTGAGTGACATTCGAATGAGTTGACGGTCATCTCGGTCAGTGGATTGTCATTTTCGCCCTCTGCCAGTCTGTAGCTTTGTTGTCCCCAATGTCTGTTGCTTAACCTTGTTCTTATGAAGCCTCTTATGAGGCCAACATGCATGCCACTTCATCAGATGTTGCAGCCTTTGGCCCTTTACTACCATGAAAATTTGGGCACCTTTAAGCCATTTTATCTCACGGGAATTTGCAAAAAACCCTATTTTTTGCCAGAAGAAAAATAATAATAATTAAAGATGGTAGCAGCATTAACCAAAATGCTGCAAGCAGCATTAAGCTATTCATAGCCAGCTTTTTTCCCCAATAGGACACATATCCAACTCATGTCCATAGCTGTAAACTATATTACATATATGGTTTTCCTTTTCACTAGTATCCCCTTGTGGCCAAATGAAAACATCTTTTATATAAACTAAACTCACAACCCTGATCATGTGTACCAAATGTAATCACACTTGTGCAGGGGCGTGGTTTTGCACATATTTGACAGAATTCATGAACGGGGGCGCATGTCACATGTCACTACTTTTCAGGAGAGCAGTTTTTAAGAAGAAAAACATGTTCTGGGACATTTTGTCTTTTTTGCAGAAATACCTTCTTGAAGATGTGAACTTTCATGTGACTTAATAACAAACTAGTATGTGAAGTGTAAATACAAATAAAATTTAAAACTCAAACCCTTGTTTAACCAGCGGAAAATACAGTACTTTTCCTTCCATTGGTTGAGATAATGTAGGGGCTGGACATGCTGACATCCTGTGTTCTGATTGGTCTATCAGTAAATTGTGATCCTGGTAATTTCAAACATGGACAACTGCGAACACGTTGCTAGACCTCTCAACCATATCACTGCCCTGAATTTGGATGGCGTTGTCAACAAATCTGAGTGGGAACAAGTTGTGAGAGAAAACTTTCTGGATTACATTTACAAACAAAGGGCATCCATGACAGAGACAATGAAAGATGCAGATTCTTGGAGTATTGAACACCTGAGTGTGTGCACTGATGCGAAAATACACAGCGTCATATAGAAAGTCAACAGACCAAATGCAAAAGACAAAGGACTTTGTATGTAATCACAGCATATTTTGTCTGCTGCGAAACATTCCTACATGTATACAGTTAAGTCTAACGTTTGTTAACTAGCTACAGATAATTCATTTTCAGAAAGTTTTCAAAGTCGTTTGCATTGCTAGTTATCTAGCTGTAGCTAATGACATTACTGTTAACGTTAGCTAGCTAGGTAACGACATTAACTTACCAGCTAGGTAACATTTCTGGTGTCTAGCTTGTATGTTGGGTGGCTAGCTTTTCTTCACAAAAGTGAGCAAATTTGATAAGCCATCATGTTTACATTGTCTTCACAAAAGAAAGCACGTTAGTAGTTAATATAGGACATATTGTGTAACTTTTGGATGATTGATTGACAGTAGGCGGGACTTCTGGTTTGTGGGCGGGACTTCCGGTTTGGTAGGTGTGATTTCCTGCGTGACGTATGTTCTGGGCTGGTACTTCCGATGTGACATAAGTTCCGGGGTGGGACTTCCGGCGTGACGTGTTCCGGGGTGGTACTTCCTGTGTGACATATGTTAGGGGTTGTAACTTCCTGTATGACATATGCATGTCCGGGGGGATGAAATATGGTCTGGGGGTGTGTGGTTTGTAATTTATGGTGGCTTTGATGTTTAATAATAGGGCTCCAGGGTTCAGGGGATGTTAAACTCACCAGGCAATCGATGTTACGACAAGTTCTAAGTGTGTACAACAGATGATCTATAACCAGTGGGTGGTACCTTTCATGTTTTTACAATGCCATAGGTGGCTGGCGTGGTCGGTATATTTAAACCACACAGACCCCAGGTGTTGGTCATTCAGACTAGTCTGAGTAAACCTACGTGTACATTACAAAACATGGCGGATTCTACAGTGATCGACATTGGGTTTGAAACACCGGTGAAGGTTAACAGCTTAACAGCTGCACAGCAAGTCAGCAAGAGAATACATTTGGGTGGCGATGACATGATGAAGATGCCACTCCCGAAGAAACCGATGCAGCTTTTAGCTCGGATTCATCAACTACACCAGGATATGTTGGCAAAGGAGTGGAAGACGGGCGAACTGGTGGATACATTTTCAACCCCGGGATACCGGAAGTCGAATTTTATGAATTGTCCGAAGTCGAGGTGTTTAAACAGGGATTGACTGATCTAAAGTCCTTTAGTGCTAGTTTATAGAGCACCTTTCGAAAAGTGTTTTATTTGGGGCCAAAACAGGGCACACATAATACGGTAGATGCGTTGTTTAAATAATCGAAGGAATGAAGCAGTATGACTCTGTTATACTGGAGCTATACTGGAGCTAGACTGCGACTGCGCACTGTTCAACTGACGTACAACCCTGAAGCCCCACCTTAAGCTAACACATTCCTCAATAGAGCATAAAAACAGACAGACCACCTGTGACTATCAAGCAGCCGGCAGACTTCATGAAACAAGTCTCAAGAATACAACCACCTAGAGTTTGAAGAACCCAAGGCTGAGGACTGGCTGTGTGATGCCTTGGATGACAACGCTGAATCCTGCTATGGTACCCCGGACCCTGACAGCTCGATTCCACTGTTATACCTACCAAGAAACTGCCATTGGCTTGACTGGCTTGGGGCTCAGCTAGGACCTCTTAATCTATCATACTTTTCAAATGTTGACAAGAGTTATCACAAAATGGACAAAAGCCTTGCACCACAGGTTTTAAAGATCATCAAAGCAATATTGGGTATGATCCTGGAACACGTTGTTGCGGCCATTCTCCACAAAGCATACATCGGATGTGAAGTGCCAGAGAAGACATTCTCCACCCGAGCCAGAGAAGACATTCTTGTCTCAACCCGCCTGATTATTTTTATTGAGACCCATTATGATGACATCGTGGAGACAGTTTTAACACATCGACAAAAGTCAAGGCTTTGAATGCATCTGTATTTACTTCGACCCGTCAAACCCTGGTGCTTACGTGGGTAGAGAGGGTTTGAAAACCCTCTTACTTGGAGAAAACCGGGGAGATCCACAAATATGGTGTGGCAAATGATTGGCTATTGGCCCAGGACACATACATGCTACACAGACCTGTAGCTATTAATTTTCAAAGAAATAAAGTTATTGTTCATGATATAAATTCACAATTTCAGTTGAATTTGGTCGACATGAGTGCTTATAATGTGGATGTTAACATGTATAGATGTGTTAAGCAAATACGCCTTGGTTCATGTGCTGAGAAATAAAAGCGCTATCGAGGTAAAGCATGCATTTGAAGACATACTGTGGGGAGAGCAAGTATTTGATACACTGCCGATTTTGCAGGTTTTCCTACTTACAAAGCATGTAGAGGTCTGTAATTTTTACCATAGGTACACTTCAACTGTGAGAGACGGAATCTAAAACAAAAATCCAGAAAATCACATTGTATGATTTTTAAATAATTAATTTGCATTTTATTGCATGACATAAGTATTTGATCACCTACCAATCAGTAAGAATGCCGGCTCTCACAGACCTGTTAGTTTTTCTTTAAGAAGCCCTCCTGTTCTCCACGCATTACCTGTATTAACTGCACCTGTTTGAACTCGTTACCTGTATAAAAGACACCTGTCCACACACTCAATCAAACAGACTCCAACCTCTCCACAATGGCCAAGACCAGAGAGCTGTGTAAGGACATCATGGATAAAATTGTAGACCTGCACAAGGCTGGGATGGGCTACAGGACAATAGGCAAGCAGCTTGGTGAGAAGGCAACAACTGTTGGCGCAATTATTAGAAAATGGAAGAAGTTCAAGATGACGGTCAGTCACCCTCGGTCTGGGGCTCCATGCAAGATCTCACCTTGTCGGGCATCAATGATCATGAGGAAGGTGAGGGATCAGCCCAGAACTACACGGCAGGACCTGGTCAATGACCTGAAGAGAGCTGGGACCACAGTCTCAAAGAAAACCATTAGTAACACACTACGCCGTCATGGATTAAAATCCTGCAGCGCACGCAAGGTTCCCCTGCTCAACCCAGCGCATGTCCAGGCCCGTCTGAAGTTTGCCAATGACCATCTGGATGATCCAGAGGAGGAATGGGAGAAGGTCATGTGGTCTGATGAAACAAAAAGAGCTTTTTGGTCCAAACTCCACTCACCGTGTTTGGAGGAAGAAGAAGGATGAGTACAACCCCAAGAACACCATCCCAACTGTGAAGCATGGAGGTGGAAACATCATTCTTTGGGGATGCTTTTCTACAAAGGCGACAGGACGACTGCACCGTATTGAGGGGAGGATGGATGGGGCCATGTATCGCGAGATCTTGGCCAACAACCTCCTTCCTTCAGTATGAGCATTGAAGATGGGTCGTGGCTGGGTCTTCCAGCATGACAACGACCCGAAACACACAGCCAGGGCAACTAAGGAGTGGCTCCGTAAGAAGCATCTCAAGGTCCTGGAGTGGCCTAGCCAGTCTCCAGACCTGAACCAAATAGAAAATCTTTGGAGGGAGCTGAAAGTCCGTATTGCCCAGCGACAGCCCCGAATCCTGAAGGATCTGGAGAAGGTCTGTATGGAGGAGTGGGCCAAAATCCCTGCTGCAGTGTGTGCAAACCTGGTCAAGAACTACAGGAAACGTATGATCTCTGTAATTGCAAACAAAGGTTTCTGTACCAAATATTAAGTTCTGCTTTTCTGATGTATCAAATACTTATGTCATGCAAGAAAATGCAAATTAATTATTTAAAAATCATACAATGTGATTTTCGGGATTTTTGTTTTAGATTCCGTCTCTCACAGTTGAAGTGTACCTATGATAAAAATTACAGACCTCTACATGCTTTGTAAGTAGGAAAACCTGCAAAATCAGCAGTGTATCAAATACTTGTTCTCCCCACTGTATTAAAAGAAGGAAGAACCCCCAAAAAAGTCCAAATGGACAAGGGGAAGGAGTTTTTTAATTCACATTTTGAATTGTTAATGTAGTAGTACAACATAAAACAGTATACAAGTAGTACAACATAAAACATTTGGCTACAGGAAATTGTCAAAGTGAGCATGGTAGAGAGATTTAATAAAACAATTAAATCACAAATGTGGCGGTATCTCCCTGCAGCCAACACACATCGTTATGTTCATGTGAGTCAAGATTTGGTTCATGGTTACAACCGTAGCTACCATTGGTCGATTAAGATGAAGCCTGTTGACGTTTGTGATGAATATGTTGGACAAGTTCTCAAGAACCTGTATGGTACAAAAATGATGAGAAATGGAAATCAAAGTTACAAGTTCCGAGTTGGAGATACTGTGAATCTCTCAAAGTTGAGAGGGGCGTTTACCAAGGGTTATGAAAAAGGTTACACAGATGAATATTTTACAACAACGGAACGCATTCCTAGGGTGCCTCCTGTGTATAGAATATAAGATTACGATGGTGATGTGATCGTCGGGACCTTTTATGAACAGGAATTATTGAAAATAATCGTTCTGGATGAGCAGTTCTGGATGAGAAAGTACAGAAAGGAAAGAAAATCAGTCTTGTGAAATGGATTGTTTGGCCTGAGAAATTCAACAGTTGGATAGCATCGGAGCAAGTCCTTGACCTACAAACAGGATAAAAACACTAGGATTTGCTGGACCGAGTCATTTACAGCGACTGCGATTAGCATGGGGGACGACGGTTTCTACATAACGCTGCCTAGTAACTCGTCGAGACATGTCTATCCAAACAATTCGAGTTCGAGCTATACCACAAAATTTGCCAAAAGTATAGATTTGAAAGGTGATTGGGAAGTTTCTTTGATAGAATTCCAGTACCCGCATACGTGGAAGCCTTTTACATGTGGTGAAAATGCATTTGACCTACATGACTCAAAACACGACAAAACATGGAAATATGAACTCACCACCGGTTATTACAATGGCATGAGAAAACTAGTGGCAGAGATCAACCTTTATATAAAACCACATAGCGTATGGGTGTTTATGATGAATTTAAATATAGAATGTTTCTAAAAGGCAAGCCCCATTTCAGTTTAAAATATAGTGCAAAAATGGCACAGATATTAGGCTTAAAACCAGGCGAATGGTGGTACGCTCCGTGGTACGCCCCATTCCCCGCAGATATTCTTGCAGGGTTTAACACCCTATACATCTACACAGATATAATTGATTATCAAAGAGTTGGGGACAGCCATGTCCTGCTGTTGAGAACTGTACATATTACAGGGGAAAAAAACGAAGTGACGTACGACGCTACACTACGTACCTCTTAGCAAGAGTCAGTTTGATGAGATCTGTATTGAAGTAAAATGTGATCAGAATCAGTTGGTTTCATTCGTGGTGGGAAAGGTGATTGCAAAATTACACTTCAGACCAGTCCAACTCCTCAGTAAGGAAAGTAGCTATTGGCTATCCTAAAAGTCGCTACAAGTCGCTAAATGACATCATCACCTAATTTGCATAATTGGCCATGTGCATGTAATTGTGATGGACGCTGTAGAAGAGAGAAATAACATCGTGGGAGAGACAAAAAGTGAGTAAAAAACACCATAAATATGTTTAGAACTACAAATTTACTTGTCGATTCTTGTTTTTTTTTAATGTCGCAGTTCCTGGGCAGTGGACGAGGAGAGTAAGTGACTGTGGCTGTGTGAGTCAAATGCAGTGATTTATTTTTACACAGACATCTATTGAGAAAAATACATACGTTGAAATACCAACCCTATCAGCAATATCAGACGCAGCCCCTCTGGAGTTGTGTATTACTGGAAATGGTGAAGATTACATTGATCTGAAAAATACTTTGCTGTACCTACATGTAAAATTCATTAAACCGGACGGAACTGATATTGATGCTGGAGCACGTGTTGCTGTTATCAACTACCCGATAGCCACCCTATTTTCACGAGTGGACGTCTCCTTGGGTGATCTTTTAACTAGTCAGAGTAGCAACACATACCCCTACAGAGCTGTTATAGAGAGCATTCTGAATTATGAAAGTGATACTTTAAAGACACAATTTTCAGCTGGTTTGTTTTTCAAGGACACCGCAGGCCTCATGGATGTTACGGACGCTGCAGGAGATAACAAAGGACATCTGAAACATTCGAAATGATCGGCCCAGTTCATAGCGATATCTTCTTTCAAGAGAAAGTCATGTTAAACGGCGTGGACATAAAGGTTAGGATGGTACGCTGTAAAGATGTGTTCTGTCTTATGGGGGTAGGGGATGTTTGTTATTGTCTGCACATAGTTTCAGCATCACTCTTTGTCAAGAAAGTGACTGTATCCCCAGCCGTAAAACTTGGACATGCTCAAGCGCTACTTTCAACCAATGCAAAGTACCCGATTGAAAGGGTGTTTATGTAGACTTTTAGTTTACCTGCGGGGAGTCATGTTAGTAACCAGGAAAACCTATTTTTAGGACCCCTACCAAAATGCATTGTTGTTGGATTGGTGGACAAAAAATCAATTTAATTTCAAACATTATAATTTGGAGTTTATGGCTATGTATGTGGACGGTCAACAATTTCCTAGCAAACCATTCCAACCAGATTACACATCGGGATCAGTAATGCGTGAATTCTACCAATTGGCCCTAGCTTCAGGAAAACACCTAAAGGACCAAGCCATGGTTATTGGCCGGTCTGACTTCTTACACGGCTATTCTCTTTATGCATTCAACTCTGCACCGGATGAGGAATGTGGTCAACACCTATCCCTGATTATGTCTGGGAATGTCTGCCTTGCGATGAGGTTCAGTCAAGTCAGTCAATACCCTACATGATTAATTTGGTTGTTTATTCAATTTTTGACTCCATTATCGAAGTGTCCAACCGGAGGCAAGTCATGGTTGACTACTATTAGGAAACATTACCCAAACAGACGGGAAATAAATACCGCAGAGCTGACTGGCGTGAACCAATTTTCATATAGGACTCATTTCTACGGTGTGCTGGCATGCGACCAACTACCTGGTGGACCTGTCCGAGATGTAGCATCAATGATGAT
The DNA here is from genome assembly GCA_016801175.1 of Esox masquinongy. NCBI lineage: Eukaryota > Metazoa > Chordata > Actinopteri > Esociformes > Esocidae > Esox > Esox masquinongy. The sequence goes on from JACXGI010001584.1 coordinate 39,847, forward strand.
TGTTAATACGCACCCATCTAATCACCCCGGAGAACATTGGCTGGCTATTTACATCACAGACAACGGCGTCGGAAGGTTTTATGACAGTTTTGGAAAATCCCCAGATTTTATGTATTTTCCCAAGACAATCAAGGTTTTTCTGCAATCCTGTGAGAGTGTGGAATACAGCTCAAAACAAGTTCAGGATGTGATTTATTATTCAAAAATAAAGGCAATTGTAAAACAACATCAATGTTTACATAGTATTATTCCTACAACAAATAGTCAAGGCAAAAACATCCACTTTGACAATGAATCACAAAACAAAATAGAAACATTAAAATGGAAGCCATTTTGTTGGGTCTGTGGTGGGGTACAAAGAAAACTTCGGTTGGTTGATAACCAGTTGTGGGGGGGGGGGTGATACTGGAAGTAGGTGCCGGGGTGTGGCTAAATAATCCAGTGTGTCACCAGGCGTTTGTTTATACAAATTGATTTTACACCTTACAAGCTCATTTGGAATAGTTGTAAAAGGCATGTTGAGACATGCCATGGCCTCTAAAAACTCCCCCACCCCAAAGGCCTTCTAGTGTCAGCAATTTTGTTTCTCGCACTACACTAATAATGTAGTGAATTAATGTTAGCTTGATAAGCTCAGTATTTTTTTTAACAGGGGCTTTACATTGCATAATGTCCCATCATTCAGTTTCACACACATTTACACACACACACACACACACACACACACACACACACACAATGAGGGAACATCACAGTTTAGGATACAACACCTTGTGCAACAGTTGATCCAACTCTAAAATATAACTATAAAAAAAATAAAAGTTATCCTAAGGATTTTTCTCTAAATTAAATCAAATTAGCATTGCAGTACTTACACAGTAGCTCTTTTTTCCAGTGGTAAAATGAATGCTGACTGGTCAATGCTGACTGGTCAATGCTGACTGGTCATTCTGTATAAAAACCTTCTATCCTAACTATTTTCCACAGCATGATATTAACAAGTAGGATTTCACTTTTCAGTCCTTGAAGTATGTGTGTGTACTGGTGTAACACAGCAAAAGCCACTGCGGAAATCCTGAAACGCAACTGATGTTGCGGCACCAGAAACATTTTCTGAGCATGATCCATGTTGTTTAACCGTGTCTCGATGCAATTAGATTGGTTAGGAATGGAACTGCTACGCTTAGTAACGATAGTAGAAAACCTCCAGATTGGTTGATCGTTTTTCTTTTCTTTGCGACTGAAGTGTTCTTTCTAGACGTATATAATGTTGGATTTTTCTCTTTTCACTTTACGCAACTGTGATTCTGTCAAGGGTACATTACCGCGCCTTAGATTAAGAGCAATTTCACAAAGTGATGGAATGAGGTCTGTGGAAGCGGTTTCTAAAATAACTTTTCGTTGACTCGGCGGTGCCTTAAACAGCATCTTCAAAAGTGGTAGATTTTACGAATGCGTTTAGACATGATCAAACTTTCACACACAATAGGCCTGTCACACAATAGGCCAATCCCTGGAAAACAATCCTGTTCTCAGACGGTAGTCTTCTGGTGTTGTAGCCTTAAAATCTAAGTAATAAACCAAAGGGTGGGTGTGTTGCATCTTTAAAACTCTCCATGAAGAACCTAGAAAGGCCAGGGTATATTTGTCTGCAAAAAGACTATCTGATGTCCTGGTGAAATCCCAGACTTTAAATATTTTCACAATGCGAGAACCTTTCTCAACAGCCTTAACCAGCTCAATAGAAACCCAGGCACCAGTTAAAGCTCTTTTTGAATCAGAATGTGAACAATCAGTCTCCCGGTTTTCAGACTCTGCACATAATCAACACAAGGGAATGAACAGCTTACCTCCGACCCTGTGTGGTAAAACGGGGTGATAAAGGCCTTTTGGCGGACACATGGTAGCCCTAACAATACCAAAGTATGTGTCTAGTGGTTTGAAATCTCAAAAGATTACGTTTGGATGCCAAATCGGATAAGTCTTTGTCTTGTTGCAGAATGGGTAATGACTACAGACATCGTAATTGAATAGTCTCCCCTTGAGCCATAAACTTCAAATTAATTGCGTTGGTACGACCACCGAAAATAGCATCCCGTGGGTCAAGGCACTTTGGAGAGTCAAAGTTCTTCAAGAAAGCTTGGACATCTGCGGATGTGTTTTTAAGCTGATTCCACTCACACTCTCATATGTACTGAACATGTACATTGTGTTGTTCTTTTAAAGCTTCAAGCTTTGCCAGCCATTGCTGGTGCATCAACCTGTACTGAATCTTTGTCACTGGGTTGGTACTTGTTGAACAATGACACTTTGGGTGTTCGTGCCAGAAACAACTTAGAAATTCATAGGCTGTGCACACACCATCGCGTTTAGCGTATCCATCAACATAGTATGCCCCGGTTTTCATTTCACCCTGGTTCAGGGCATGCTGTATCGATATATTCTCATCAGAGTCCAGATATTCAAGCCATTGGATTGAGTTGTTTGAGAATGTCTTCTGACAACGATTGTAGTTGTCTGAGGCGACCAATGCAATTGCATCCTTGGTGAGGAACCTGTTGCAAAAGACTTTCATGCAGGCCGAAGCAATCGTAATTGATCAGAAGGGGTCAACACCACCGCATTCCAGGAACTCAAGTCTGTAATGCATGCAACCCTCTCTCAAGATGACCACATCAATAACGCAGTAAGCCTTTATTTCATCCTTCATGACAAAGGTGTCTGCGGAAATCGTTTTGTACCATTGCAAAAACTCTTTTTTTTCTTTAGCCATTATGGTATTCACACCGTAGTAATGTGGTTCCGGATGGGGGCCAATATAGTTCTCATTCTCCTTGATGTTAAACTTGAAAGGAAAGTAGCCTTTTTTCGAATCCTTAAAACCCATAGCACGTGGCAAAGTGACTTCATCGGTAGGAAACAATGACTATCAATGTATCTCTGATTGTATGTGGTGTCTGTAAAAATCATGAGCTTGCTACCATTAGCAATAAGTGTTGCAATACCATTGTTAACAAGGTGTTCCATCAAGATGTAACCATCAAAACCTTTTGAGTTGTGTGCTATAAAGGTGTAGTCAGTATATTTTGGTTGCCTAAACCTTTGGGAAAAAGCAGTCAGATCCACGTTACAATTGGGGCACATGTTAACCATGCACTTGTGCGCTTTATAGTTGGTAATGCTAACGGTATATTGATAACCACAATCGACACAGTATTTCTTCTGGTCACACCTGCTAACCCAACGACCTGCACCTTTGTGGAACTTCAAGCCTTTATGATGGCGGTAACAAAAGTCGGAATAACATATCCGCTTACAGTCTGGGCATTACTTTGTGTTCCAATCCTGGTTATGACAATCTGTATGAAGACATACTACAGCTGTGTTTACAACTGTGATCACCGTGGGTGTTAAAACCTGTATAACACCACTTACAGACATATGGCACCCCCAGAAAACCTTTCAGGTTTGTCATGCCATAGAAATGGTTGTCATAAGGTAAGTACATAAAGACAGTTCTAGGATGTTGGTCCTCGCTGTTTTGAAACCCATCACGGGCTCGGTGAAAGACAACAATTTTACACCCTGTCATTTGTTCAAACCGGACGATATCTGTGAATGCCACACAATCATCTAAAGCTAAACCAGCATTTGTATGTAGCTCATGACCACTAGCCACAGCCTCATCATGTGTACTGTGGATTCAACATACCCATCAAACAAATTGAAAAGCACGTAGAATCATTATTCAACACCACCTATAAATGCCTTCCTTTTTTGTGTGTTAATCTGATCTAGCAATAGCGTTTGAGCCTTAGGTCGCGCCCCTCCACCCTCACGGTTGGTGACAATTTACACAACTAGCTCTAGTGATTCATCAACCAAAAGCTCTGCATTACTCTGCATAACCCTTTCGAGTAACCCACCAAACGTGTGTTCATTATATTCATCAGCTCTCATGGTCACATGAACCGAGGAGAACAGAAATTCACCAAACAGGTTGTTGTAATGAGTATGCGTCAAAGAGTTTGTATGTGTGTCAACTAGATCGTCCTAAAAATGTGGGCTACTAATCTCAGTTAACAAACCTTGCATCTGTGGATTAATGTCTGTATTGCTGTGCAACAATGTATTAACTTGCTCATGTGTAATCTGTAGATTAACAGATTCACAGTTTTGTACCTCTTGATGGGGTGACCCTGGTGCCGTCATGCGGGGTCTTTTCGCTGTATTGTGAGTATTATTTATGGGAGTATCGCTGTGTGCACTTGTGTTAGGTACGATTTGTTGGATATGTGTTGGAGTTCATGGTTGTTCAGTATCCGGTCTGTTGTTAGCACTATGTTTTGCCATTTCTCTAGTTTAATGTGTAAATAATGATCCACTTACAGGTTAAAATATTATACTAACTCAAACATACATTTACATACATCACTGTTTTGATGAGCTGACTATAGATATGTATTACAAAACAACTTTGACGCTGTACAGCCACAACGTGGGGGTTCCGTAACTAAAGCCATTAAGGTGTTGTAGTAGCCTCCAACATCCCCCCGCTCCACACTGTTGGTTGATATATAGAGAACAAAGATTCAGCTGAATGCAGATTGTCATAATGTTAACAACATTTTAGAACACCACTGAAAATGTCTATGAATGTTTACACTTACACAAGAAGCATCGGTTCACAACGTTGCATAAAATCACAATCGCGCAGTCCAGCTGACACCGATGTTGGTTACTTGGTCTGAAATAAAAACAATGTGGGTTAACAGAAGACCAAGCGTATACAGGTATTTAAAGCTGATGATTACTAAATGTTAAAAGACTACTTACCAAGGTCTGAAGGTCCAAAAAGGTGTTTTCCAAACAAGGCTGTGTTGAAATCCACTCATCCCTAAACCACAGATATAAAACAGACATTATGAAAGACAGACAAAAGCTTAACATTTGGATTGCTCCATAATTTTCATTATGTAATTGTTTTATACATTCTTAAAAGTTCAAATGTGTCGTTTGTTAGCTTTTATAATTGTTAGCAACACAATTCAAAAACAATTCTTTCAAATAAAATAACTTGTACTTACTATGTAAACAGTCAACTGCGGCGCTTGAAACGGCAGATGTCTTCTGTGACAGCCGTGGACTTATTGACAACACAACCGCTACGCCTCCAAAAGGTTATGCCTATTAACTTTGTCATTGGATACAAGTCACCGTTCATCACATTAGAACTACACCGGTAACATTCATTAAAATTGTGATGCGGTTAAAGCTAAACTAATTACTTCACGTGGTTGTTTACATTTGATACTTCCGGTCAGGTAAAAATGCCGTTCTCGTTAGTTATGACTTTGCGTCATTTCATTTTATCTATTAAGGACAAACTCATCCGCTTACATACACTTGCAGACGTTTATCTTAATATTGCCATTAATCTTTTTAAAACGACATATGTCTATAATACAGCATACAAAAATCGGAATTAATTTCATGCTTCAATACCCGGATGTCTCGCATCCCCACACACACACACAGAGACAGGTATTTGCTAACTCACAAACACTACAGTTCGTACGCTTCATTTTTAAATACCCACTTATGTTAACAACGATTGCCTGAACACTAGTGCCCTTTTGTTGAACAGCAAACATCACACTACATAACGTAACATCTTATGCCTTGGGAATTTAACATTCCTGAACCCTGGATCCCTATTGTTAAACATCAAAGCCACTATAAATTTCAAACCGCACATCCCCATACCATAATTCATCCCCCTGGACATGCATACGTCATACAGGAAGTTACGACCCCTAACGTACGTCACACAGAAAGTACCATCCCGGAACATACGTCACACTGGAAGTACCAGCCCGGAACATACGTCACACCCGGAAGTCCCACCCCTACATATGTCACACAGGAAGTCACACCTACCAAACCGGAAATCCCGCCCACTGTCAATCAATCATCCAAAAGTGACACAATATGTCCTATATTAACCCTTTCCAGCCTGAGTGGAATGTTCCATTTCTTTATTGATCAAGAGTTGCTGTTGTATTAATGAGTATAATTTGGTGTGGCGACACCCTATTTGAAATTATAATATATCTAAAGAAAGCTTAGAAACAGCCCTTTCAAAGCATATGAAACACTGTAGGAACCCAGTCAAAGAACTTGTGATCAGTTAAGAAATAATACCTGTGAAATATATATTTCAGACAAAATCTATTATTCTTTTCCCAAATAACTGCCATTTACGCAACTTTCTAATGAAGTTAGATAAAAACTTAGATAGAATCTTCCTTGTTCTGTAAGGTTTGAACATCTGAAATCAGAATAGAAATACCTGATATTGTTAACAAGTTACAACCATTTAAGTGGCCAGTGGTATTTTTTTTTTATTCTATGGAATGTTCGCTGACCAGTACCTTCTTATCTAAATACTATATTACAACTTACCTTCACCAAAATCTCTTACAAATAGTATTTAGTCTACCATAATAAGGAAAGATATAAACAAGTTAAAAACTTATTAAAATAATGTTTGGGGAATACATTGTCTCATACATTGTCTCATCATATGTCTCAATATCGTAACTATATTAAAATAGAATACATTATCTAAAAGCAAAGTCACAAATGTATCATATATAGTAATATTAAAGGAAATGGATTGCATTTTCCAACTTTCTTATGAATCCAAAATGCTGCCATGCAGGATGTATGTGATAAGTAAAAGAGAACATACAAGTGTGAGGAACATGCAGGAGCTGCAGTTCTCAAAACGAACTGCGTATGAAGTAGTTGTGACGGTGTCGATGGCTGGTTGGCCAGCAGTAAGAAGCAGGGACAATGGGGAGCTGAAAGAAAAGACCAGAAGGAGTTGCGGGAGATGAGGCGAGGCGAGGGTGGAGTTGGTCTTGGAAGGGGCAATGGGAGGCCAGGGAGAGATGCTGGGTAGCTGGCAGACCTAGGGAGTGGAGGAAGACAGTTGGGCAGCCACCAGTTGGATGTCAGTGACCTCTTCATCTGCATCCACTAGTAAGCAAGCATCAACACCTTTATCTCCATCCATCTTTACCTACATATACAAAATATAACAATACACTTCAGTTTCATTGTTTCATATATCCATAACACTTACTATAAAACAAAGGACTTACTGAAAATCCTTTCACATGTTCCTTGTGTCCAAATAGGCTCATATCAAATGGATACAAGCATCAGGGAAAGTAATACAGTAGTGGACAAAAACATAATGACATTATTATAAAAACAATTTAGATTTAGTAATGTAATAGTGAACTAAGTACAGTAACAGTGCCATACTGTAGTAGAAATATAATGGCCCGGATGGAATACCACGTCAGACTGATGACAGCACCTGTTGCCTAGTTTGTAGATATATTTTACATTGATGGCAGCTAGTTATGTATAATCAGACATGCTTTTTCTACAACAATATTTACATCATTTTGACAAAAATCACATGATACACTCCTAATAAATTAGATATGCAAAACGTTAGAAGGAAAATTTACTAGCAAGCCAGCACTGAAAGAGAGAGTGAATTATCTCCCATTCTGGCTTGGTTTTTAGCTTGCGGCTACGGTATCTAATTGGCTAAGTTTAGTGTATTTACTTGCTCAAACTAGTGACAAACTTAGCTTTGCTATCAATCCATTGCTGAGTGAAAAAAAACTATTTTTTTTCATTTACATCGTCATATATAAAGAAATAGCCACATATTCATTCAGAATCTATGTAAGTGGGTAGCTGCTAGAGCAGGCCGAATACTGTAGCTTCCGTCAAGCTAATTTAGCAAATGTCAAACTGGTAATCATTCAGCACCAAAAATTGACTTTTTAAAAAAAAACAGTTTAATCAATCTAGTGACATTTTAATGAGCAATTGTATATTTTCCTTACCTCAAATGATTGATTTTGTTTGCACATCAAATCTGCAGAAGTAAGTACTCCAAGAACCACTCTTCAGACCTTGGTCTAAAATCGCCTCAGGAAAAGGGGGATTTTGCTCTGTCACATTTAGGAGCTGAATAAAAAAAAGTTCCCGCCGATAATGCACTAACCAATTATATCAGTTTGTAGCTAATGTCGTCTAGTATTTATGGTTTTCAGATTAAAAAAATGTGATTGGACAGCAGAGATATTAAGAGTAAAACCATCGGAATTAGGATTCTGAAATTAGAGTGCTCCGGCTGGAAAGGGTTAACTTCTCACGTTACTTAGTTTGATAATAAGCTACCTGATTGACCGGTGTGATTTTTAACCCCTCCCCACATACACACACAACCCTCAATTGGACAAATCTTGCACCTGACATATTTCTTATATATGACATATATATATATATATATATGTCATATGTTATATATTTTTTAGTAATTTGTTAATGCTCAGTCTACTGTATTTATGCTCATTCCACTATTCTTATTTGTTTTTATTTCTTTTGTACAAATTGTTGCACTAACGGGCCAGAACAAATTCCTTGTTTGTTGTGAAACTTAGTTGGCTATAAGACTTTTTCTGGTTCTGGTGTGTGATGTGGACAACTCAGTCCATCAGTACACTAAGATTGCTAAACGGCTCAGTGGCTGTCAACCTGCACTCCAATTATCTGCACTTACATTGCTGCTACTATTTATCATGAATCCTGCTGCTAAGCCACTCTACCTTTCACTGTACTGTTTATACCTGATGTTTCAAGTGCATGTGAAAAAAACGTTAATTTTATTTTATTTGGCTTGATATAGTATGTTTATTAGAGATCAACCAGACTAGTTTAGCACAAGGCCAGAGTGTCCCCATTTGAATACTTAAATAGCTGGCTGGGATTAAGGTTTAAGAGGGTGTAAACTACGCTGAATGGGCGTAAACAGACCAGCTCTCTGGCAAGTGTGAATCTTTCAAGGCTTTTTTCTCAGAACTGGGTAGAGCAGATTATCAACTTTTAAAGCAGAAAATCTTTCCCATAACTTCATCAAACATCGAGGGGGGGGGGGGCCTCCCGCACCTCACACCCCAGGGGACCAGCCACCACCGGCCTGAGGAGAGACACATGAAACGAGAGGTTAATACGGTAGTCAGGGGGAAGGCGCAACCGATATGTTACCTCGTTGACACTCCTCAGGACTTTAAAGGGCCCCACAAACCGCGGGCTCAGCTTCCGGCAGGGCAGGCGGATGGGCAGGTCCTTGGTCGAGAGCCAGACCCGGTCACCCGGACGATACACCGGGGCCTCCCTGCGGTGGTGGTCAGTGTAGGTTTTCTGGAAAGCGAGCCGGAGGCGAGACTGCACGGCCTCCCACGTGCCCGCCGTCCGCCACAACCAGTCGTCCACCGCAGGGGTACCGGTCTGGCTCGGGGTCCAGGGTGCCAGGACCGGCTGGTATCCCAGAATGCACTGGAACGGCGACATCCCTGTGGAGGAGTGGTGAAGGGAGTTCAGGGCTTATTCCGCCCATGGCAGGAACTCCGCCCACTCGCCCGGCCTTTTTTTTATAAATGGAAAAAACCAAACTCAAATTTTGTGATAGGACCCTGTTCAGGAATTCTGTCACATATATAGGCACATCTCCTACAAGGATAATGGTGTTATAATTCTACTTGGTTTTTATGTTAACAAAGATGATATGACAATAATGACTGCAAAGATTTTTTTATCAACCACATGGTGGTGCTATTGAGGTTTCCCACAAGCTCAGCATGCTTAACCCGTTTAAAATGAAATCTTGAAAAGAGGTGTATAAGTCCCAAGGAACATATTTGCAATTGGGACCCATTAAGTCAGGTGAAATGTTATTTAGGCTATTTTGAATTTCAATCACTACTTCTATAGCATCAAATGACTGATTTTAAACCTTTTCACAAGTAAGTTCTAAAATATTACTGAAGGCCCCTCAGCATGAGTTCTTAATGCACATTATTTCAGTATACACTGACAAGTCCAGAATTGTATACTATGACACAACAAAAATTGCCACCGCAGTAGCCCACAAACACCACGATGCTTATTAGACATGGAGCAGATTCTGATTTTGACTGGTTAAAATTATATTTTCAAACTATTAAGGGCAGTAGTACTGTTAAACTATATACTGAATAATTATTGAGCAACCTTCCAAAATGTGTTCTTTTCCTAAGTATCACTCCACTTATTGTATCAATAAAACATATGCTAACTATCAGACAATAGTTTGTGCTTGTAATGTCTTTATTTACGTGATTATTCACAATTTCCCTAAAGATTATGTAAAATAATGAATTTTTATTCTTGCATATTTAGTAATGGACAAATAGGATTAGTGAAAAACATCTTTATGAAGGTTATGTTGAGCTTGTTTGGCTAATTACTGTCTACAGATGTCGCTCATCTAATTACAGCATTTTCATACCGTGGTAAGATCAGGTAGATTGCGTCAGCATGCGGTAGATTGCGTCAAGCTGTGATTGCACTATTCCAAAGCATGGGGGAGCTAGAATGATGAAAATGCCTTTATTTCTCGAAACTCCTTTTCTGAAGATAGTTGCAGACAAAGTTTACAATGTTCCTGACATTACAGCTCCTAACAAAACAGGTTTAATTTTAAAGCAAATGTTTCCAGTGTCTTCACCGTTGTTTCCAGTTGCGTCTTCATCGCTGTAATAATTAAGATGTGTTTTTATAAAGAAACACAAGTAGCCTACACAGAAATAAATACTATTTGTTTAATCACTTGAATTATCTTAATAAATAATATAATACAAAGCACAGCTATTTGCTTAGATCATGGTTTTGAAGTAGAGTATGGTAGAAGAACACATATTATGGCAGTTTGCTAATTGACTTTAAAACCGGCAGTAGGCAATAGGCTACTCTATACTCCTAATTAGTCAGACTACCTTTCAATTTCATTTCCTGTTTTTTTCCTTCTACAAGACTGAATAAAGCTTAAAAATTAGTAAGGTTGTTGGAGAAACAAAATGATTATAACCTTATTAGGTCTGGCTTTTCTCTGTTTACTTGGGCAAACAATAAAACTAAGCACAAATTATAAAACCAACAATATGATACTGTATTTCCTGCTTCAACGCCTAAATTATATTTTACTAAAAATTATTTCAAATACAGTATTTACACTAGTCCAGAACCGCCAGGCCAGTGAGAACCCCAGTATCTGTGTGGTGGTGGTTTCGCTTCATTAGCATTCAATAGCCAAAAAAATAATGAATTACAGGATTCGTTTGTTTTTATTGTCAAATGAATTTGAGGAATACAACAATGTGTTTGCATTTGTGTTTGCAGTTCTTATGATAGGAATACGAAAAAAAACCCCAATAACTTCAAAGAACACACACTATAGCATTTTTATTAGGCTCTAAAAACTAATTAAATTAAAATACACCACACGTATATTCTTCAGAATAAATCCAATAGTCTTGTTTTTATTTTAAACTTATTTTGATGATGTTCACAGGAGGTGCTAAGGCGGTGATATCTTGATGCATAGAGGTGCTGACATGAGTGGCTTTAACGAGCGCAGACGCGACTGTTGCTACTTCTATAGGAGAACACGAAATGAGATTTCACGATCTCAAACATCTAGGCCTAATACTCAAGGACTCATAGACAAAATCAGCACCATTGACAGAAAATGCGGTTCAACGACTTAACCGGTTTTAAGAGCCTGCATTCCAATTGACCACTGTGTAATCTATTCCATAACGAGAATTGTGAATTAATGTTTTATATCTCAGTGATTATGCGATACATCATGTGGCGTTTAGGCTTTAGATCAAATTGGCCAATACATTTCTTCGAAAAAAGGTCTGATATTCATAAATGAGTGCCTTTCATTTTTGCTACTCGCACAACACTTGAATGATTAAACAACATAATATCATATGGAGTACAGACTACATAAAGTAGAGAGATTTTCAGCAACAACAAATAACTAAATTGCATGAAGTCCAGGCCTATATTGTATTTGTAAAATGATTTATTAAATATGAGAAGAAAATATAAAGCGTTTCAGATACACACGCCTATTGGCTGCCAAGGAAATGAAGTGCTCAGCATTTTTAGAGAATTTAGAGATAGTTTTGACTATAGCATGTATAAAATAAAATAGTAAATGTACTTGGTTGGAATTAAGTTAAACAAAATGTCTCATCTTCATGCAGCCAAAAATAAACAAAATATATATTATTTCAATGCATTACATTGCAAATAAGGTGCTTTCAAATATTAAGCGCTCGGCATATAACGAACTAATACAAACACTGAAAGGCTAAAGAATAATAACGCAATTATATGGCCAGTTCTTTTCCAAGTTGTTTTATTCTTAGAAGGACAATGCAACTGTTTTTATGGTTCACAGCAGACGCATTTATTATTTTCTGGGTATCCAAGACTTTTGTTCTTTTGGAGTTGATGGCCATCAAGGAAGTTGCGGTTTCGCGCATCTCCCATACTGTTTTCAAGCGCTAGACACGTTTTCAAGCGCTTGATGCGATCAGTTGTGGAGTTCACTGAATCATCATTTTATTCAGCATTGTGGGAAACCACACTTGGGTTGACCTGAGATAATTTAGCGACTGTGCTTAGGTGGGCGCAAGAATTTAGAAGAGCAAACCTATTCCATTAAAAATAATAATGTTTTTTTATGTTAAAATATGGAATCATTTTAAAAAATGATTTGCGACACGCTGCTGCCATATTTTTCCATCATTACACTTATTCATCCTCATTTTTAAATTAATTCCAATTCACGCTAGGCTCTGATCTTTTATCTGGGAGTATCACCCATTCATCCACTGATGTCATTCAGTGAAGGGTAATCAGGGCCTGGGTACAGATTAACGCCTGCCCTGCTAGTGTGATTTTGGGCAAAAAAACAAACAGGTAATTAGTCTCTAAAGGTTTTCAGTTTGAGAGTTTAAAAGTTTGTCTATTTGTATAGACCCAGAGACAGTTGCTAGGCTTATTTAATATTAATTAGCCCCCCTAAATAAATCAATATATCAGTAAATATATTTTCACTCTGATTTATTTTTTTCGTCAACCGTTCCATCACATCTTAAACTGCTTAAGCAAATTGTATAGAAATGGTATAGAGTCGTGTTCATTTGGCAGCATGTTCGGTTGAGTTTGATGCTTTGAATGTAACTCGCTCATCTGAAGCGAGCTCTTTGGTAAATAGTAGCTAACCTCTCCCTACTATCCGCCACCCCATTGTCGGCTGTTTCTAGTGGTCGGAGAAGTAAATCCTTTCAAGTTCAAAATTTAAATGCACTGGATAGCAACAGTATGTATTGCTAATCAATATAACCTTTCAGCTAGCACACCACCATTTTTTATAGAAATGTATGGAGGTTTCTATAACAGATTTTATGTTTTTGTCCATGCCGCAGTATAACGAGGTATGCCCCGTTGCGGACCGCCCCCTTGGAGCTGGAAATAGATGAGCAACATCTTTATGTGCGCAGCCATTTTTGTTTACATTGCACTGGATTCTGGGACCAAAGATCTCTGTGACCAATGGTGGCTAAAAAAGACAAGTCACCAATCTGACCGGAAGTTCAAATTTTAATTGCATTCCTGTCTCTTCGTCACTCATCTTGTCACCTGTATCTGACTATGTTTGATTAACAAACTTTAGCGGACAAGTTGCAAATCGGGAAATACCACATGTGCGACAGACCAGAAATCATGTAATGTTAAGTTTGTCAGTCTTTTTTCTTTACCGGAAGGCAAGTAAAGGTAGGTAAAAGTTTCTAGTTTATAATCTGTCATTTGCCACATCAATAAAACAAAATATAATGCATTTAAACAAAATAGTAAAGTAGAAATTTCAGAAATGGTAATTGATGACACGCTAGTTAACATTTTATGTCACAAATAATCACAAAACATTGACGACTTGATAAAATTATTATACGGTACAAGAAGATATATTTCAAAACTGCTGCTGACCAGAGGCCTTTTTGCTGGCCCTAGTGATGTCAGAATCAGAAAATTATATGCTACAAAGTTCATTCCCATCAGTCTATTGACATAATTTCATTGCTATTCTCCCCCTTAGTTGCGCTGTTTCCAGTGCAGCTCAGATAAATCCGAGCTTTTATCCAATCAGATTTTCCACGTGCTGTCTCCGGGTGAAAATCTACCCTCAGGCCTATAGAATTTAGAGGGAATACCATCTGCTGTTGAAGCAAATGGGAAAGATGTTGTTGTCATATTCTTCAACCAATCAGATTTTGAGTTTGCCATGCTAGCTTGCTTAGCCGCCTACGTCTGCATTGTTCGTGTGTTGTGATGGGAGAGGCAGTTAGCTAACTGAAGTGAAACTGGTCAGGATGAAACGTAGCAACATCTAAGATTAATTTTACCTTGTTTCGTGACGTTTAGATTTTTAGATGCAGTGCTTTAGATTTTTTGTTTAAATTTTTACTTAACCCTGTTGTTTTTTAACATACAATGGAGGTGAAGAAATAGATTTGGTGCCAGATTTATTGGCAAAGCCTTTTTCAAGAAAAGCTGGAAATTGTGAGGAATGGTCGACCAACCCCCAGCTAGAAGCCCTGTATGGAGTTAGATGTGTCTCAATATTCGTAAATGTATCTAGGTATATTCATCACAACTCACAAATAAAAATAGGATTCGTAAATGTGAAAAAATATTTTGTAAATAAATACATTATCTGTAAATATGTAACCATGGTTCACAAATATAAATAAAATCTATGAATATGTAAAAACATATTTCACAAATAAAACATAAATCTGTAAACCATTTACAAATGTTGCTTAACATTTACAAGTGTTGACTTTTACATTTACAACTCTTAAGTTTTCTTACAGATCTGCATTTTGAATTTACACATTTTTTGACACACGTTCCTTTGGTCGACAAGTTCTCGTGTGCGTGGTTTCAGTCAGAGGGCTTGCTTGGTGGGACTTATGGAATATCCGGACTGGAGCCTGGTAGATTGGAGTCTATAGGTAGCTAGGACAAGTTTTTCCTGAAATGTGAGTATAACGTTTATTTGTATAACAATATTTGACTGCATCACCAATGGGTAATACAACACCGAGCGTGTTTTCGACTTCAGGCAACTAACTTAAGCACAGTTAGTTATGTCACCCTACATATGGTTGGCTAGCTAGCCAGCTAGTAGGCTACTGTAGCTCAACTAAAGTAATGAAGGTATCTAACCTAGGGTGTCCACCTGTGCCGTATAATACAGGATCGTCCCGCATTGAAAAACAAAATGCATGGTCCCTTACAGAAACAATACGGGATGTGATTTGTCCCGTATTTTCGTGCACACGCTACTTTACGTTTTCACAAGCTTGGATTGACATGAGAAAAGAGTTTCATGAAACATAGCGGAGAAGTATTAAATCAGAACGACAGGCGAGTTGTCTGTCACTCAACGTCATTGTTGCCCAGGTTACGGAGACTCAGACGCACGGCAACATCAGCAATGCCGTTCTCCCAGATACATAAGTTGACAGTTCTGTTAGCAGAAGATACGACCCTCTGCACGCACAAGCTGTGTGTGTATGTGTGAGGGAAATTTAACCAATATCCATTTTGTTGGAAAGTCAAGTCACTTTTATTTATATAGCACATTTAAAAACAACAGGAGTTCACCCAAAGTGCTTTACAGTTGAGGCAGATGGATTATCATCTGCCTCAAAACAGGTATACGTGCAAGCACTAGAACAAACATTTTGGACAGACTTTTGATTTCCATGGACGGGCACATTTGTCCTACTTATCAACATACAGTAGAATAGTAGCTAAAGCACGATGGACGGAAAGCAAATAAGCATATTATTGAAAAAACGTTAATCGTATTATAATCCAACTTGGTACACTTGTTCAGAACCTTGTCAGGACATACCGTGTACAAGAATTTTCCGATTTACCACAAGGGGGCGATGTTGAACCAGACTTTGCAAGTTCACGCCTCTCCGTTTGACAGAGAGAGAAATAAAATGGTGGATAAGTCCATTTCCTCGCAAGGAACATCTTTCCTATTGGGACCCATTAGCTCTGCTTTGATGAATTTTCGGCCATCTTGAATATGTGAAAAATGCTTCAAAAGCTACTCCTATAGCACCGAATGTCCGATCTTCGCATACTAAGATATTTGGCACCTAAAGACCAAGGTCTGTAAAAACATGCATTAGCCAAACTTGTATATGAAGAAATGTGGCCACTATTGACCAATAAACCTTCAAGTGGGCGTGGTTTTGTACTTATCAGCAAATCACACACCATTGATCATATTATAATACAACTTGCTACACATGTTCAGAACCTTGACAGGACATACGACGGGCAAGCATTTTCTGATTGACCACAAGGGGACAATGTTGAGCCAGACAAATTCGCAAGCTCATGCCACTCACTCTGTTTGACATAGAGACTAAAAAAATTGTGGATGTGTGCATTTCCTTACAAGGAACATATTTGCCATTGGAACTAATTAGCTCTGCCTTGATGTATTTTCGGCCATTTTCCATATGTGAAAAACACTTCAAAACCTACTCCTATAGAACCAAATGTCCAATCTTTACATGACAAGACATTTGTTTTCTATAGACCAAGATCATTTATCAATGCATACCCCAGAAAAGTACAAATAAAAACATGACCGCTATTGACCAGTCAATCTTCAAGCCGGTGTGGTTTTACACATATATGAATATATATAAGGTAGAGTTTATCATATGATAAAATCATTTGATGTACATGTCCATAACACTGTGATGATGTAACTTATGCAAGTAAATTCAGTTTGAACGCAATGTGGCGCCATAACGGCTATATAGCGTTATCTCTTCATCTGTGTTTCTCAGTGTGAGATACATTTGGCACACATGATCAGGGTTATAAATCTAACTAATGTATGAACTATGTCGCAATTTAGCCACATGGGGGCACGATTGGAGAAGATCAATTTGGAGAATCAATGAATAAATTGTGCTTATGGATCTCTCAGCTCAAAAGCAGTGTAATAAGGTCAATAGTGGCTCAATGCTGAAACACGCTCAATGCTGGTTGTAGCTTTAATTATTATTATTGTTATTATTATTCCTTTCAAAAAAGGGTGTTTTTTGCAAATTCCCGTGAGATAAAATGGCTTAAAGGTGACCAAATTTTTATGATCGTAAAGGGCCAAGCGCCGCAACTTCTGGCATGCATGTCGGCCTCATGATGGCGCTGTCGCAAGCCTCCAAATTCACAGTTTTTGCCAGCTCACCATGCCCACCCCTTGTACCAATTTTCAAGACTCTAGGTCACATCTCCTCATGGTTTTTGCAATGGGACCCATAAAGTCTGCCATGATGGATTTTCCGCCGTTTTGGACTTTTTGAAAAACACAAAAAAATTAACTCCTCTGGCACC
Source organism: Esox masquinongy (assembly GCA_016801175.1). NCBI lineage: Eukaryota > Metazoa > Chordata > Actinopteri > Esociformes > Esocidae > Esox > Esox masquinongy. The sequence goes on from JACXGI010001584.1 coordinate 57,274, forward strand.
AAATGTCCGTTCTTCATGTACTTTGATATTTGGCATCAGGGACCAAGGTCTTCAAAAATTATAGCAGCCAGGCCAGTATGCCAAAAAACATGGATGCTATTGACCAAGGAATATGTGAGGGGGTGTAGTTTTGCACATTGATGCGCACAACTCCTACAAGGATAATGGTATAATAATTCTACTTGGTACATATGTTGACAAAGACGATACAGAAAAAATGACAGCAAGGATTTTTCTATCAACCATATGGGGGTACCATTGCGGTTTTTCACATTAGCAAGTTCACCATATTCACCCTGTTTGAGTTACAGTCTTGAAAAGGGATAGATAAGTCTACCTCCTTACAGGGAACATATTTGCCATTAGGACTCATTAGCTAATGGTTTTTCAACAATTCTGATTTTGTATGAAATGCTTCAAACAACCATACTTAAGTGTGATTACATTTGGTACACATGATCAGGGTTGTGAGTTTAGTTTATATGTGAGTAGTGTTTCCATTTGGCCTCACGGGATAGTAGTAACAAGGAAAAACCATGCATGCCATATTGCTTGCAACTATGGACAATAGTTGGATGTGTCCTATATAAAAAAATCAATGCATCTGGCTAATAGTAGCTGAATGCTGCAACCCCATAAATGCTGCTTGCAGTTTTAATTTAGTTTGAGTTTGTGTTAAAAAAGGAAAGAAATGTAATAGTACCATCGCTAACTTCGTAATATGAAGGAATTAGTCAAGGGTCTGAACAATATGTACAACATTTAAATAAAAGCATAGCTTGCCTTTCCTGGGGCTATGTACCAGTAGTAGTTGATATTTTTATTAGATATTAACTACAGCATTAATACTGCAATACAGTTTTGACTGAATTGAAGCCCTCTCTTATTTCCCCTTTTGAGCACCTCTTAATCACAGTATTCACTAATGCAATGACAGACCTTGCTTTTACCTCACTCTGTGAAATGCCTAATGTTAGGTCTGATGCAAGTTCTAGTAATGAAGAGGACTGTTGATAAATAATATGATGTTGTGTTTCGGGGGCATTTTACTAGTATGCCAGTTTTGTAGTGAGTATATATACATAGACCTCCACGTGCTAGCCAATGGTACCCTGACTGCTGTTGAAATCGTCAGACCCGTCCTCAAATCTTACGCTGGTACAGTGGACCCTGGGTTCCTCCTGGTGCAGGACAATGCCTGGCCTCATGTGGCCAGGGTGTGTAGGCATTTCCTGGATGACGAAGGCATTGATGCCATTGCCTGGCCCTCACGTTCCCAGACCTGAATCCAATTGAGAACCTCTGAGATGTTATGTATCAGTGCATCCGACCCCACCAAGTAGCGCCACAGACTGTCCAGGAGCTCACTGATGCCTTGATCCAGGTCTGGGAGGAGAAGGACACTATCCCCCAGGAAGGACACTATCCACCGCCTTATCAGGAGTATGCCCAGACATTGTCGGGAGTGCATACAGGCATGTGGGGGCCATATACACTACTGAGTCAGGTTATGATTTCCAGTGATGAAATTCACGCAAGTTGGAACAGCCTGTGATTTCAATTGTTTACTTTGATTTTCAGTGTGAGCTAGAATCCAGCCCTCAATCGGTGATATTGGTGATATTGGTTTCCATTGACCGTTGTTACGTCACTTTGTTCTCAACGAATTACGCAATGTACAGTAAAGATTTTGATCATTAATGTATTTTGTTCATCGAGACCCGATGTGTGATTTCAGTGTTCCCTTAATTTCTTTTGAGCAGTCTATCAACACAACAAAAGACATAGTAACAGTGCAATGATGTCAGATTTTCTGCATTGTGAAACATTTTTTACATTAAATTTGGTCAGACCCTTTTCAAGGTTGTAGTAATGTGTATAGAATAGACACCAAAGTTGGGTGCTTGCTTAATTTGTTTGGGCTTTTAGGTAATCCAGCTTGCAATCTTCAGGTGCATAAAGGGTATTGCCCCCCTAGTTATTTCAGCACATGAAAGGTGTTGTTAGAATTAGGTGTTTGAATGCTTTGGTAAACAATCAGCCTGATTTGGACAAGCCTTTTCCAACATAACTGGGACTAACTTTGGTCCTTACCAAAATTAGTCAGTATTATACCTCTGGAAAACTGTTGTTTTGTTACAGTCATTGCTGCTAAAGATGGCTTAACGAGTTTAAAATATGAAATATGTTTTCTTAAATTTAATCCCACCTAATACTAGGTTTTGGCAGATACCTAATATTAGACAGATAACATTCATTGACAAAAATATGAAAATATTGACAGGGTATGGTATATCTAAAATCTACGAAGACAAAAAACACACAATAAAATAAACAACTAAAAAACAATGGAAAATATCCATACAGTGCATATCACTAGTTAGATCCTACTGCACAAACACTGACACACATACAAAATTGATCATTTATGTACATTTTTATATTTCAGTTACGCTCACTGAAACAGCCCCAGAGCACCACCAAGAGTTGTTCCCTTTGCTACTTCCTGTCAAGTTGCCATGGCATCAGGCAAGGAGGCCCCATTTCCTGCCGTCCAGAAGGCCTGTGGGGGTGAAATCCTAAGCATGCCCATGTTCTCTAATCTGATCAGACAAGCATGGTGGAGACTGTCACAATTCCCAGGCAGACAAGGGCCCCATTCCATTGCTGAGTGCAGCCAGCTCAGTGGATAGCACTCTGTATCAGTCTAAAATCCGCTGTACATGCCACTCAGGCATTCTCTTCTTTCTCTCGCCCAAAGTAACATTAGGACTAGAGGTTTCCTCAACTGTAGCCTCTTCCATCAGATATTCTTTTAAAGCCACTAGTGTGCTCAGCTCTGCCCCATTGCTGCTTAGCTCTCTCTCTCTCTGATGCAACCCTCCAGGGAGTTAATTTGTGTGCAGTGCTTGAAAGGAGTGAGGTAATTATTCCCATGTTGTATTCATTTTTGTCTCCTCATTCTGCTACTATTGGTGTAACTGGTGTGTGTCCATGTAGTCTTTGTAATGCAAGCCTGAGGAACAGAATGTCAAGGGAACTCTTCATGGAAGACTCTAAATATGTTTTTGTGATGATGTTGATTTGATGTGTCACCTATTTCTTTTCACTTTTCACTTTAGTGAATAATTGAGTGAGACTGTGTGGTTTGCTTTCTCTTTGGTGTATGCCGGAGACAGCATGAGGTGTATGAAGAAAACAGATTTTGAGTGGGTTCATATTCAACCTCTTGAAAGACCCATATATAACTAGCATAGTAAAGGGGCCATATATTAAAGGGGTCATAATCATGAATACAGGCAAAATGACCAGTAGACATCTGCCATTACTGTTTTAAATTAATTTTTCAAATATACTTTTTCTGTAAAATTGTTCAGACTGCCTGAGATATTCCCCATTTAAACTTCAGTTTGCAATGACATATCTTCTCACTTTAGACACTGGCAGTACTATCCTACTGCTCTTTCCTGGTTCTCCTCCTACCTCTCTGACCATCAACAATTTGTCCATATCAAAAATCACAGATCATAGTGTGCAGCTGTCACTCAAGGTGTCCTCCAGGGGTCGGTGCTTGGACCACACCTCTTCATTATATACCTCGTAACCCTGGGGATGATCATGTGACATCACACCATTAACTTTCACAGCTATGCTGATGACACCCAGCTCTACCTCTCCACCAAAACCATCTCCTTCCTCCCTCCCATCTCCCTTATCAACTTCCTTCAAAATATCCGGAGCTAGATGAACATGAACATCCTTCAACTCAAGAGCAACAAGACAGAGGTCATTATTATCAGCTCTAAATCCACACTCTCCAAACAGCAAAACCTCAGCATCACCATTGATGGCTCCCCAGTCCCCCTTACTTCTAAAGTAAAAAGCCTCAGTGTCACCCTGGACAAAACCCTTTCCTTCGAATCCCAGGTAAAAACCATCACCCGGACAGCTTATTTCCACCTCCGCAATATCTCAAGACTCTGACACTCACTCTCACATTCCAGCACCAAAACTCTCATCCATGCATTTGTCACTTCCCGTCTAGATTACTGCAACTCTTCTTACCGGTTATCCCACTAAACTCATCAACCAACTCCAACTGGTCCAGAAGTCTGCAGCAAGAATCCTCACCTACACAAGATCATCCGAACATAACACACCAACTCTCATCCAACTTCACTAGCTCCCTGCACAATATCGGCTCACATTCAAGACTCTCCTCCTCACATTCAAAACTCTTCACAACCTGGCACCCACCTACCTCTCTGACCTCCTCCCATTCTATGCCCCCTCCCGCTCCCTATGCTCCACCTCTGCTGGTCTCCTTGTCACCCCCCATTCCACCTCTCCACCTTGGGAGGCCGTGCTTTTAGGTGCTCTGCACCCAGACTCTGGAATGCGCTCCACCCTCACATAGGACAGGCCGACACAGCCACCTCATTCACAACACTCCTCAAAACATATCTATTCTAGAATCAGAATCAGAGTTTTATTGCCAAGTAAGTTTCACAACAAACAAGGAATTTGTTCTGTCTGTTTGTGCAACAATAAATACAAAAGGAATAAGGGAAGTAGAAACAAATAAGAACAGTGAACTGAGCATAAAAATAGTAGACTGAGCATTAATAAATTAATAAAAGATGTACTAAAAAATAAGTAAGGTGCAAGAATTGTCCCGTTGAGGGTTGTGTGTGTATGTGGGGAGCGGGCTATAGTCAGTTTGGCTCATGAGGCCTACTGCTGTAGAAACTGTTCTTGTGGCGGGAGGTTTTGGTCCTGATATTCTGTGCTGCCTATAACCTTTATCCTTTCCTATCTTTTCCCTGTGTATTTGTTTAGTCCCCTGATTTTATTTTTTAACTTTCACTATTAGTTAACTCACCTATATAGGCCCATTTTTATGTAAGATATCCTTGAGTGTTTTGAAAGGCGTCCCCAAAATAAAATGTATTATTAGTATTACAAACCATCCTAGACAAGATTTTCTTCCTCTTCGGATTTCCTTTAGTAAAGGAAGACTAGAAGGAGACGAGTTGTGATATTGTTTGAATTCAGTCTTGTAAACGTTAAAGGCAGGATTCTACTCAATGACACTTTTAAAATATTGAATTGACTACTATTTTCCACAGGTAACAGATGATTTTCAATACTGGTGTATGACCTAAATACCCCAAAATCTGCATTCTGTCTGCATCTATCTCACTTTGCATTTCTCTCACTTTAAACAATATTTCTAAAATATTATAATGGAGAGGATAAGAAACAATTTCATGATATTGCAATACTGGAGTTGCTTGAAGGCTGCATGACAAAACTTACATTTGAGATAATAGATTAACAGTGAACTCGTAATATTTAGGGTGTCTGTTGAGAGTCCTCTACTGACACTGAATGGCATTTTCATTTTTTCAGATTTTTTTATTGAATGCAAAGCAACAATATAATGACTTGTGCATGGAATATAATGAATGTGTTGAAAACACTTATCCTGAATAAATACAAATTATATATAGGGGGCCAAGCAATGAAGTTGCTGGAACCCTCTTATAATTGGTCGTTTTATTATTATTATTAGGGTTTCTGCAGTTTACTGGTGAAATCCTATTGTTTGTCTTAGTGTTATTATTTTTAGGGGTCCTCCGGTAGGAGAAACGTTGGTGCCAACGTGAATAACAATATCTCTGTACTCTCTGTACTTGCCAGTTTTAGACTTCGCTAGCACCAACCCCAAATTTGCGGCTACGTTGGTGGCTCTGCCCCCCGGTAAACAGTGTACGATCGCCGGCTGATTCTTTAGTCTAATACTGCGGGTAATGGAATCGCCAATGACTAAAGTTTTCAGTTTTTCCGGGCCACCAGTAGAAAATGCCTGCCGATCATTCCCCTCCGAAGACGGCTCGGGCCTTGACTCCGACTCCAGTGGGGAAAACCTTTTGAAAATCTCAGTTGGCTCTAGCAGCGACCCAGGTTTAACTGGTCGACGGCATTTCTTCCCAGTGACCAAGAGAAAGTTCTTGCCCGGCTTCAGGAGCTGTGCTGTGGGGCTAACAACACTGTCGTTTCTTCCTGGTGGTACAGACGCAGTTTTTTCCTGTTCTAAACTAACATAATCCTTGCCTTACATTTGCGTCTGAAGCCGAGCCTCTAACTCTGCTATCTTTACCTGAAGACGATAGTTCTCCTCCGTGTTGTAGCTACAACAATTACAGTGATAAGACATAATAATGGTACTTAGCTTCGGGTGTTCAGGGAGGGGTGAGTAGTTCCGTTAATTATGTCCAAATAGAGTCCCGGTGTAGAAAAGTTGGGTAAAATGTCAACAGATAAAAATATTGCATTGGTAAACTCTTGAAGTAGAATTTAACCAATTAGTTTATATAGAGTAAATTCGAAAAAGTTTGGCAGGTAGCCAGGTAACAGCAAGCAGCGTACAGCACGTCAACAATCCCACAATGCCAAGCAATTTTCTTATCATGTTAACCCTCCATGGCCATGTCTGTGTCTATGCCTTTAGAAAGTGGACTGTAAATCAACAATACATCGAACTGACATGACCAGCGGCATACGTGTCTTATAGATGTCTTCCTTATAGGGTGTTAAAAGGTAAGAGACTTTTACATGTAATTTTCTGTATTTCAGAAAGATAGTACATTCCTGTTATCAGGATGCACAAGAATTACCTGTTTTCCACACTTTGATTCACTGTTTACAACAAATAAACTTTATAAATAAGGATTATTTCATTTTCATTCTCGTTTTCTCAGCATGCTTTGCGGCTGTTGAATTTGTTCATGTTTATGTTTGTTGTAATTGATAAGAAGTTTACAGAGCTTTGTTTTTTGTACCATCTTTTAATTTATGTAGAGTGGTACACATTTGAATGTTGAATGGGGATTATGGTCTTTTTTGGGTGCCAACCATAGAAAGAAAGACCATGCAGTTTGGTGTGGTTTGCTGCTTCATGTCTTGTCTAGCAATACAGAGCTAACTATTATGTTTCTGCTAAGCATGTGCTTGGTTGGATTTGGGATGTCATGAGTTGCTCAAAAACATATGAACTGTATAAATAAGGAATAATTCATTTTCATTATAAATATCCCAGCATGCTTTGTGGCTTAAACTTTGTTAATGTTTGTATTTGGTAAGAAAGTTAGAGCTTTCTTTTTTTGTGCCATCTTGTGAGTAATGGATAGTGGTACACTCCTGAATGTTTTTTGGGGATTATGGTATGGCATTTATTGGTACCAACTAGAAAAAGGAAGACCACTCTGGTTGGTATGCTTTGCTGCTTCATGCCATCTCAGGCATTGTGGCGCTCTCACTCTTACGTTTCTGATAACCATGCGCTTGGTAGATTTCGGTGTGGTGTGAGTCACCTGAAATCAAATAACTGTTGTGGGTTTAGACCACCAATACCTGCTGTGTTGACATGTGCCCCAAATCCTCCACCAGGGGTGCTTCCAGAAACAATTCATTTTGTTAATATAAAAATGATGGCATTTCCATCCTACTTTCCACAGACTCTAGGCCACACTTCAGAACAGGGCTAGTAATGAAACTAGCTGCTATGTCAAAAATTGCCTGAACTATGGCTTGACAAAGTTAGCACTTTATGCTAACTCTAATGACCACGATAAGAATTATCTTAAAATCAACCCATAGACGGATTGATCCGACTGTCGGTGTACACGTGTCTCATATGTGCCTCT
>JACXGI010001584.1:65082-89383 GCA_016801175.1 Esox masquinongy
CACACACACACACACACACACACACACACACACACACACACACACACACACACACACACACACACACTCTCTTAGTGGAACATATTAAAAAAATATATAGTTGCTGTGTCCTACCACTGCGTTTTCCATCACCAGTAATTTTGTCGATGGCCTTAGAGTGTTACTGTTGATTCAGAAGTCTGAACGACCATACACATACAGACACGTATGTCCCCTGCCAGACTATTTCCCTGTGCTTACCCTATTGATCAACTTCTATGCTGTCTATCTCAACGTACATTACACAAGCAGCACTTTCTTAGCCACCCACTCCACTGCCTCCAGAGCAAGACTCTATACCTGAATTTGGCCTATGCAAATTGCTTTGTAACAAAAAAAACTAGCCGTTATGAGGTGGAACATGGCTTTCGAGAATTACTCACTAGGGAATGAAGAATCTATATAATGTGTAATTTCATGTTGGAAAATAGAGGGTATAGCCAGCAGCACTTACTTAGCCACCGAGTCCATTGGATTTAGCACATGACTGTATACCTGAATTTGGCCTATGCAAATTGCCTTATACAAAAAACTAGATTTTGTGAAGTGGAACATGGCATTTGAGAATTCACTAGGGTATAACGAGTCTCTTAGCCACCCACTTCACTGGCTCCAGGTCAATACATTCTATGCTTAAAATGACTATGCAAATTGCCTAATAACAAAAAAAAACTAGACGTTGTGATGTGGAACATGGCTTTTGAGAGTAACTCAAAAGCAAATATAGAATCCATACAGACTATCAATTCAAGGGGGAAATTAGAGGGTATAGCTAGCAGCACTTTCATAACCACCCACTCCATTGGCTCCAGTTCAAGCCAAATATGCAAATTGCCTTATAACAAAAGAACTAGACGTTGTGAGGTGGAACATGGCTTTTGAGAAATACTCAGTAGGGTATGAAGTATCCGTATGAAGTGTCAATTCATGGGGGAAAATAGAGGGTATATCCTGCAGCACTTTTGTAGCTCTCCGATCCATTGGCTCCAAGTCAAACACGACTATGCACATTGCCTTATAACAGAAAAACTAGATGTTGTGAGGTGGAACATGGCATTACAAAATAATTCACTAGCATATAAAGAATCCAAATACATACTTTCTGTCATGGGGTCTGACCATGTCTGACCTTTCCAGCTTGTTACTGGCCACCTATTTCACTATCCTTGCCAGATAGGAGAACCCCGTCCCATTGTTGCTTGCAACTATATTTATTTTTAGTGCCTAAAATGCTTAATAGCTCATAAAGTCCATGGTAAACAATGCTATAAACTTGCATACTGTTAAAATAGTCCACGTGTAACAACCGTACAGACCCCTGCCCCAATTCCTCCACCAGGGGCGCTACAGTACACAATTCAATTTGCAAATTTCAAAATGATGCCATTTCCACAGTTTCTCCAACAGTGCCTCATTTCTCATGATGAACAAAAAAGCCTCAGGAACCCATGAAGTCCGGCATGATGGATTTTTCTGTAAAATGAAAACGTGCCCAAAACTACAAAAATCTTCTTCTCATAAACCGTAAATCCATTTGGGTTGTTCTTTGGCATACAGGTGTCTTATACATGCCTCCCTATCATCTTTTCAGGAATAAGAGATAACTTGCAAAATGGCGGACAAAATGGCTGATTACTGTACAATATATGTATGCACAATGTGCATGTGTACAATTCTTTATTGAAACAATAACCTATGCACTTCATATTCATTGTGCATCCAGATACCACTCACATATAAGACCATGTGCATTTGTTTGTCGATATCTCAAAAGATGGCAAAATGGAAGCTGACAGAATCCTGTCCATTTTCAACACAAGCTAATGCTAATAAATGCCTTTAAAACTATTTTTCTCCTGAACCGTACATTGGATTTACTCGCCAGTATATTTCCAGACTCTAGGCCACACTTCTGAACAGGGCTGACAACGAAACTAGTTGCTATGTCAAAAATCGACTGAACTATGGCTGTTTGTCAATCCACGTTTTTGTCCGTGCTTGTGTTCTCGTGAACTCGTTTGACGTCATCTTTCATGGTCCAAGTACTGTTCCAATCCAAAGAGCGCAAGTCATCAAGAACGCCTAAAGTGCAAGGATGTGTTCTTGATCCGGCTCTTTATCGAGGATGCATGGGTTGATGACTTGGCCAGCAAGAACGCATCTGATATCTCAGAAGTCATTGTAAGAAAAACTGTACGTTTTTAATTTTCTTAGTTCAGGTAAACGGTACCTGTAAATCAACATCTCAAAAAAAAATGTGACGAGAAATGGGCATTGTAGTCACTGAATATTTGGTTATTTTATTTAAGAAATGGCTAATTTGTAAATTTGCTTTTACTTTTCGATTAGCTAGCTAGCGTTATTCAGTTCAGTGCAGTGGAGATGCTAGTTAACGTTAGCTAAGTTAAGTAATTACCGGTAGAGAGGGACAGCTTTTTTAGCTTTGTAGTTGATTTTCACTTATAAAAATGTCATATTGATCATATGAATATGGCTATAGTCTCCATACAACCTTCTACCAGTCATATTCACATTAATATTTTATTCAGGGACTGCTGAGGAGATTACAGCCCTGATAGAGTGGAGTGGGGTGAATGAGACCCTCTTCACTGGGAAGAGGAATTGTTCCAAAACATTATGGGAGTGTGTAGAAATTATAAAGATTATAATTTTGGCAAATATTACAGGTTCATTTAAATACAAAAAAATCCTAGCCATGGTAGTTGAGGTATGATGTATATTGTGGTAGCAGGTGGGAAATAGGCACCTGCTGCTGCCAGCCAAATGGCATTTTATGTAGAACACTAGTTTTCTTTAGTTTCTCTTTTACTAGTTTTTACCAATAAACATTTTTGCAAATTATAGATGGAATTGCCTAATATTTATCAGTTACCCTTAATAGTTGCCATGTGAATTTACACTGTCCTGATGTGACTTCCAGTCTAGCTCGGAAGTTGTCGCCAGACACCTCCTGCTCATCTGCGCAATCCTCTGGATTGTCACCCTCTTCCTCATGCGGAGGATGGTCCTCCACCTCCAAAATGTCATCCATAGAGAGACAAAGGTTGTGGAGAATGCAGCAGGCAGCAACCACCTTGGGCACAAACAGAGGACGCACTTCCAGAGCCCTCAGAAAGATTGATGTCCAGCGGGTTTTCAGCATGCCAAACGTGCGCTAGATTACGCACCTTGCTTTGGCATGGTGGCCGTTGAACCGGGCCTCAACACAACCTGGTGGTATACATAATGGTGTAGAAATGGTATACAGTTATATTATTTGGTAATGTCATTATTTACTGTGTTATTTAAGTCCACTGCCAAGATCTGTTTTCATCATGTTTAAGTCCAAGTCTTTGATCAGTGTTGAAAACAAAGAATACTTGGTAGTGAACTCAGACTTTTGGAGCCCACTTTGTGTTTGTATATGTTGGCAACCTTGGATTTAATTTCAGTAAATATCCCTACCAGCTACAGGCTGTCGAAACAGGGTGATGACAGCCACAAGATGCTGCAGGCATGGACATCCACCATCTTCTGAAAATAATTTTGATTTTGTTAATTAAAGGGTTTTAGACCATTATTCCACATCGTGTTGTTTATAAATGTTCATAACTGATAATTCTAAACACCTTAACTCATTGTGAAGTGGTTGATTGTTATTGCTACACTGTGTAATTTGTGGTCCAAGATGATTTGGACCTTTTAAAACTGTTCTGATTCAGGCTGTGGAATTGGAAACCAGCAGTTGCCAATAGGAAACTCCAGTAAGGCATTTACTTCATGAGATGGTTAGGGTTTCCATTAAGGTTTTCAACCTAAGTAAAATGGTTTGGTTACTATTCCATCACTTACATTGAGAAAGACAAGTGCCAGCATATGATGTAGCATTGCCATGCTTCTTTGTCTCATTCTGGCCCTCTGGATCCAGTGCCTTTGCTCAGCTGCCTCCTATATATACAGCTCTGGAAAAAATTAAGAGACCACTGCAAAATTTTCAGTTTCTCTGGTTTTACTATTCATAGGTATGTGTTTTAGTAAAATGAACAGTTTTGCTTTATTCTATAAACTACTGACAACATTACTCCCAAATTCCAAATAAAAATCTTGTCATTTGGATTATTTATTTGTAGAAAATAACTGGTCAAAATAACCAAAAAAGATGCATTGTTTTCAGACCTCAAATAATGCAAAGAAAACAAGTTCATATTCATTTTTCAAAAACAAAATACTAATGTTTTAACTTAGGAAGAGTTCAGAAATCAATATTTGGTGGAATAACCCTGATTTTGAATCACAGCTTTCATGTGTCTTGGCATGCTCTCCACAAGTCTGTCACATTGCTGTTGGGTGACTTTATGCCACTCCTGGCACAAAAATTCAAGTAGCTCGGCTTTGTTTGATGGCTTGTGACCATCCATCTTCCTCTTGATCAAATTCCAGAGGTTTTCAATGGGGTTCAGGTCTGGAGATTGGGCTGGCTACGACAGGGTCTTGATCTGGTGATCCTCCATCCACACCTTGATTGACCTTGCTGTGTGGCATGGAGCATTGTCCTGCTGGAAAAACCCATTCTCAGAGTTGGGGAACATGGTCAGAGCAGAAGGAAGCGGGTGTTCTTCCAGGATAACCTTGTACTTGGCTTGATTCATGCGTCCTTCACAAACACAAATCTGCCCGATTCCAGCCTTGCTGAAGCATCCCCAGATCATCACAGATCCTCCACCAAATTTCACAGTGGGTGCGAGACACAGTGGCTTGTAGGCCTCTCCAGGTCTCCGTCTAACCATTAGACGACCAGGTGTTGGGCAAAGCTGAAAATTTGACTTGTCAGAGAAGATGACCTACGGTCCAATCCTTATGGTCTTTTGCAAACTTCAGCCTGGCCCTTCTTTGCTTCTCATTGATGAAGGGCTTTGGTTGATGGCTTTGAAGGTATTTGATGTATTTTCCCAAGTCAATCAAGGCTTTTCTGCAAACCTGTGAGAGTATGGAATACAGCTCAAAACAAGTCCAGGATGTGGTTTCGACCACATATGTGACCACTATACAGGTGCTGGTCAGATATGCTCCTTTTGCCTGCTGCAGTAATTCAGGCAAAAGGAGCCCCAACTAAGTATTGAGTGCTGTACATGCTCATACTTTTCATGTTCATGTTCATGTTGGCCAACATTTCTAAAAATCCTTTTTTTGTATTAGTCTTAAGTAATATTCTAATTTTCTGAGATACTGAATTTGGGGTTTTCATTAGTTGTCAGTTATAATCATCAAAATTAAAAGGAATAAACACTTGAAATATATCAGTCTGTGTGGAATGAATGTATACATTATACAGGTTTCACTTTTTGAGTGGAATTACTGAAATCAACTTTTTGATGATATTCTAATTATATGACCAGCACCTGTATGTTAGTCTCCAAGTTTGTATCTAAGATGTATCAGAGTAAGCGTGATAGACAAAGTTTTAGTTTTATACAGCATGCTCAATCTTGTTAATCATTTGTGTCATGGTTGTTAAAGAAAGACAGTTAAAAGTATATCTTATGCCTGTTTTATTATTCAAAAATAAAGGCAATTGTAAAACAATATTGATGTTTACATAGTATTATTCATACAACAAATAGTTGAGGCAAAAACATGTGGTGGGGTACAAAGAAAGCTTTGATTGGTTGATAACCAGTTGTGTGTGTGTGGGGGGGGTATTTAGCCAACCCTTGGGGGTGTGGCTAAATAATCCAGTGTGTCGCCAGGCGTTTGTTTATACAAATTGATTTTACACCTTACAAGCTCATTTGGAATAGTTGTAAAAGGCATGTTGAGACATGCCATGGCCTCTAAGAACTCCCCCCACCCCAAAGGCCTTCTAGTGTCAGCAATTTTGTAGGTTGCTGTCACACTTAACCAGATTCAACAGGTGCAAACCCTTGATTATCTCTCCTTTGAAAATGAATTCACCGTTTGAAGTCCAGGAAGTCAAATCTTTAGACCTGAGCATTGTGGATGATGGAAAAATGTTCAATTCATTATGAAAAGAGACTCGACAGTCTTTCGTATAACAGTTGATTATTTCAGTTTAATTTCGTGGATCCACGGGAACAATCGTCTTTACAAAACAGAGTATAAGTACAGAGACCAACAGAGCAGTGTCATAACAATTGTTCTGATTATACATTATTACTTTTACCTCAGTATACCCCACCTTGTCAGCCCCCAAAAGTATTTTCTCTTATGCTATAAGATACATACAAAAACAAGTTGTCATACTAATAGGATGAACAAGATAGGACCCTACACTGTCATGGCAACCATAGTTCTAGGTCAGAGTTAACAGACCTCCTGATCTGAGGTACCCCTAGACTCTGTCCTATACAAACGGAAGAATACATAGGAGACACATGGAACTTCACCTTGGAGCCATCAGAACAGGGCCATAGAACAAGATAGGTTTGAGGCCTGGCGCCTTGGTTGTGGCCATAATCACTTCTAAGTCAGCAGGGCATGCTGACCTAGGTCTTCTTCTATCTGTGGCAGACATGAACAGTCTAAAGCAAATTCAGGGCTAGTCTAAATCAGTCCATTTATTACAGTTAATTTGCAGAAAAATTGATAAATAAGGATATGGTAATAAATTAATCCTTTACAATTCCTCCCTTTTGTCCCATCAGGGACAATACAAACAAAAATAATGAATTTATTAAAATAATGCATTTATTAAAAGAATTAAATTTATCAGAAGAATTACATATCAAAAACATCCTGGACCTTAAGGATCAGGAGGTCACAGTTACTTTAAATAAGTTACTTAAAAAGTTAGAATCTGAATCAAACACTGATGATCAAGACAGTTGTTATGGTTATACAAATTACATCTGGCTCTTCTTCTGCTACCGGGAGTATCCATCACCTTTCCGGGGTCCATCATCGTAGTCGTCCTGTGGTTTGCCACACTGGGCCAGGGCCCCTCCTGGTTTTGATATATACCATCTTGGCAACTCCAGGTTAGCTATGTGAATATTTTACCTAAGCATGGACTTGTGGTGTAGTCAGTATATATGGGCATCAGTAAATCAGTAAGTAAATGAGTCAGTAGGTTTCAGATCTGGGAGAATCAGTCATGTTAAACATTGGGATGTCTTAAACTAAGCCATGTCTTTCAGTTCTATGCTAAACTGATCTTTTGTGCAAAACCCACTCAGAGCCAATTGGCAGCTAATGCGCACGAGAAATACTAAAAGGGCTATAACGACTATGATTACAATGACTATACAAACCCATTCAAAACCCACCAAGCAATACTGACCCCACAACTCGGCTATCCAGGAGAATGATCCTTTGATGTCATCACTGTGGGCCTGGTGGGAGACTTGTGTCATTTCATTAACTAGGTCAGAGACAGTTGCATTGTAGTTTGGTATAAATGTACAACATTCTTGTCCTATCAGAGCACAGGTCCCTCCTTGAGAGGCCAACAGATAGTCTAAGGCTGCCCTGTTCTGTAGAGCAAGTAAGCGGGTAGCACCTAGCTCCTCAGAAATCAGATTACTGGCCCTAGCGGTCGCATTAGCAAGATGTTCTACCTCCAAAGCTAGATCTCGAACCTAATCCAAGGACTGCATCACACCGTACATGGGCAGTACCATGCCTATCGTTCGAGTGCCCCAGGTCTGCTTATGGGTCAGCCAGGATAGGTCTCGCGTGGGTCGCTGGCTGCTATTGACAACAACAGGGAAAGAATCCAAAACTCGCATAGCCGGAATGACGCATGCCAATCCGCAAGTGCCCGCCCAGTTATTAGGTAGAAAATCATAAGCCTGAGTACCACACACCCAATAAGTGCCTTCTAAGGCAACTATGTCACAGGTAGCAGCTATAGATAAGAGAGCGAGATGTCTTGGTAAATGACATGCCTATAACCATGCGACAGACGGAGTGTCCCAAGAGTACTGACCCTGTGCCTTCATGGTGTATACACCAAGTCAGAGGTTTCGGGACAGTGATAGTCACTGGGACAGCCTTCCTTTTACAAGAGTAGCATAGGGTGGATGTTTCTTCGCATCGGATGTTATCTTTCACCATTGGACTTTTATTGTTCGGCCGGGTACTGTTGGGAGACAATAAAGCACACGTGTCACAGTTAGAGATTGGAACAGACATAAGGGGCACACCTCCGTGGAACTGTGTGGTATTAGTCCACATATAAGACATCTTCCCTTTCTTGAGGCTCTTGCATGACCGAGAGCCAGTTGACTATATAGATTACTGGTCCTGCTACTAGCAGCACGGCCCTGAATGGAAAGAGAGGCTGGGATCGGGGGTTGATGACCAATTATCTCGGGTGAATTGTGGTGGGTCTCAATTACCTTAGGCCTTTTACAGTTCACTACTACCACCTGATGGCCTGGGTGTATCACCTGACGCTCCGGTTTTTGAACACCTTTAGGAGTAGACTTATTGAGCACCTTTAGGAGTTATCGTTACTTTTTTGGGGCAGTTGTTACCTAGTATGGCAGTTTTCTTCTCCTGGTCCCATGAGGCTGTTTTACACATTCGGGCAGAAGATTTTGGTGAGGCAGAGAGGAGACTTACTGTTGTCTTAGGGGACCCTAGGGTTAACAGACATTCTATGTGGGCTATCCTATCTCCCTTGCAAACAGTGTGGGTTATCAATGGAGGAGGGGCATCTCTTCCGATTCTTACCTCTGGTTCTAATTGTTTTGCAAATTGGTGGAAGACATGCATACAGTGGTTCTCCCTTTTCTCCTATGGGCCACCCGCTCCTTCTAGCTGGCGGACCATCGCACCTGGATACCTCGACCAATGAGAGCATCCTGCTCCTGATTAGTTCCCTTTCTGAGGTAGAAGTTATGAAAGACATGCATACAGTGTAAAACCTGTGAGGGATATTTAGCCTGTCATGTAATGTTAAAGTAAAGGAGAGAGAGCCTCCATTTTCCCTAGTAATTGGTCTGGAGAATATGAGTGTAGGGTGTTCTGGCAAAGATTTGTTTTAGGGGAGAACCCCTGTGGGAGCCATTCTTTGTTAGTAGCTAAATTTAATCCTCCTGCTATGCAATTTGCCCCTGTTGGGACTCCTTGGATACCCAGGGCTAGATATTCTGCCTTCTTA
The DNA here is from genome assembly GCA_016801175.1 of Esox masquinongy. Classification (NCBI taxonomy): domain Eukaryota; kingdom Metazoa; phylum Chordata; class Actinopteri; order Esociformes; family Esocidae; genus Esox; species Esox masquinongy. Next base: position 74,246 of record JACXGI010001584.1, read on the forward strand.
CCTGGGATCTTACTACAATTCAGGTATATTTCTGTCCCTTCACATTGTTGATGTATGTTCCCACTAAGGTCCCTTCTAGGTCTATTCTTCCCCCTTTTAACCTTGCTTTCCCCAAAATGTGTTGCTGAAGTGTGTTGGCGAGTGGTGGAAGTGTTGAGGTGCAGTGTAAGTGCGTTTACGTGTGGTGACATCTGATTTCTTTGATTGTTCGGTTCGGCTGTCAGACTAAATTTTCCAGGCCCACCCTTGGTGGTACCCGTGAATTCTAGACTCCACAGAAATCCCACCAGTAGGCTGACTAGGATCGCAGCTATCATACCGAGGCAGCAGAGGAGGAGGTCACCTGATTTTCCTGCTCTCGTGTTTATCTGCCAGCTTTGTCCTTCTTTGAGCCCGGGCTGGACTCCTGATGTATGTCCTGCTTTGCTGGAGGATCGTGGTCTGGTCGGCAGTGGCTGGCGTGGACCCAGGTATCTTTCCCCGAGATTCACAGTGCTGTGTGGGTTGTCAAGAGTACCTGGTGTGGGCCGCTCCATTGTGGATCCTTCCATTTTCTTCTGTAGATCTTGATGTAGACCCAGTCGCCGGGCTGGTATCTGTGGCATGGTTGCGTTGGGGGTGGCGGTCCTTGGGCCTCTTTGACCTGTGAATGCATACACTTGACAATTCTAGTTAGCTCTGTGGCATAATCCAGAAGTGAGTCATTCATGATTTGCAAGTCAATGTTTGGAGGAGGCTCCAAAGGAGTCCTCATTGGTCTGCCAGTTATTATCTCGTGTGGAGTAAAACCGGCCCTCTGACTAGGAAAGGAGCGCAGTGCTAGAGGTAGACATTCCACCCAGTTCATCCCTGTATGTGCACAGCATTTAGACAGTTTGTTTTTCAGGGATTGGTTCGTTCTCACGACCATCCCTGCACTTTGTGGGTGCCTTGGACACGAGAACTTTTGCTGAATGCCCAGTGCGTGGCACGTTCATTTTTGAAATGTGTCCCTTGGTCAGATGAGAGAATTTCTGGTACACACCTTGGTATAACCTCCCTCATTAAACATTTCACAGCAGTCTTTGCATCATTGTTTCGTGTAGGAAAAGCTTCTACCCAGCCTGAAAACTTATCAACTATTACCAAGCAATAGCGTTTGTCTCCAGCTCTCTTTGTCATGTCAATGAAATCCATCTGTAAGTGTACAAATGGACCATGTGGTGGGGGTGCTTTACCTTGTTTCACAGGGCCAGTTTTCTGTATGTTGTGTATCTTACAGATTGGGCATTCCCTGCTAATTTTCTTACATGCTTTCTGAAGCCCCCGAGCAAACCAGAGCCTATTTACAGTGGATATAAAAAGTCTACACACCCTGTTAAAATGCCAGGTTTTTGTGATGTAAAAGAATGAGACAAAAATATATCATGTCAGAACTTTTTCCACAATTTAATGTGACACCTATAACATGAACAATTCAATTGAAAAACAAACTGAAATCTTTTGAGGGGGAAAAATAAAAGCCTCACAATAACCTGGTTGCATAAGAGTGCACAACCTTAAACTAATACTTTGTTGGAGCACCTTTTGATTTTATTACAGCACTCAGTCTTTTTGGGTAGGAGTCTATTAGCATGGCACATCTTGACGTGGCAATATTTGCCCACTCTTTTTTGCAAAAGCGCTCCAAATCTGTCAGATTGCGAGGACATCTGTGCACAGCCCTCTTCAGATCACCCCACAGATGTTCAATTGGATTTAGGTCTGGGCTCTGGCTGGGCCATTCCAAAACGTTAATCTTCTTCTGGTGAAGCCATGCTTTTGTGGATTTGGATGTGTGCTTTGGGTCGTTGTCATGCTGAAAGGTGAACTTCCTCTTCATCTTCAGCTTTCTAACGGACGCCTGAAGGTTTTGTGCCAAAATTGCCTGGTATTTGGAACTGTTCATAATTCCCTCCTCCCAGACTAAGGCCCCGGTTCCAGCTGAAGAAAAACAGCCCCAAAGCATGATGCTGCCACCACCATGCTTCACTGTGGGTATGGTGTTTTTTGGGTGATGTGCAGTGTTGTTTTTGCGCCAAACATACCTTTTGGAATTATGGCCAAAAAGTTCAACCTTTGTTTCATCAGACCATAACACATTGTCCCATGTGCTTTTGGGAGACTTGATGTTTGTTTTTGCAAACTTCAGCCAGGCTTGGATGTTTTTCTTTGTAAGAAAAGGCTTCCGTCTTGCCACCCTACCCCATAGCCCATTCATATGAAGAATCCAGGAGATTGTTGTCACATGTAGCACACAGCCAGTATTTGCCAGAAATTACTGCAGTTCCTTTAATGTTGCTGTAGGCCTCTTGGAAGCCTCCCTGACCAGTTTTCTTCTCGTCTTTTCATCAATTTTGGAGGGATTTCCAGTTCTTGGTAATGTCTCTGTTGTGCCATATTTTCTCAACTTGATGATGACTGTCTTCACTGTGTTCCATGGTATATCTAATGCTTTGGAAATTCTTTTGTACCCTTCTGCTGACTGATATCTTTAAACAATGAAATCCCTCTGATGCTTTGGAAACTCTCTGCGGACCATGGCTTTTGCTCTGAGATGCAACTAAGAAAATGTCAGGAAAATCCTACTAGAACAGCTGAACTTTATTTGTGATTAATCAGAGTCACTTTAAATGATGGCAGGTGTGTAATGACTTCTATTTAACAAGAGTTTGAATGTGATTGTTTAATTCTGCACACAGCCACATCCCCAATTATAAGAGGGTGTGCACACTTATGCAACCAGGTTATTGTAAGGTTTTTATTTTTAATTTTTCCCCCTCGAAGATTTCAGTTTGTTTTTCAATTGAATTGTTCACATTATAGGTCACATTAAAAGTGGAAAAAGTCCTGACATGATTTATCTTTGTCTCATTCTTTTACATCACAAAAACCTGGCATTTTAACAGGCGTGTGTAGACTTTTTATATCCACTGTATGTTAGCTATCATTCCCCCTTTTCCCGTGTGGCACACTCCGTGTTCCACCCGGGAAAGACTGGGCAGTAGTGAGGCAGGTGCAACGGGTTTACCGGACGGGTGTCTAAAGATGCCAGAACGAGTAGCAGAACGAGTCACAGCAGCAATTAAAGGCATTTGTGCAGCCTCCTTCGCCGCCTTGTCTGCCATCGAGTTCCCCACGAACACCCTGTCATTACCATGTGTATGTGCGGGGCATTTCATTATGGCAAGCTGGGAGGGCCGCTGAATAGCATGTAACAAATCGCTGACCTATATGGAGTTATTGATATGTGCACCAGTGGAAGTTAAAAACCCTCAGCGCATCCAGAGGATGCCGAAGTCACTTGCCACACCTGTGGCATACCTGGAATCACAATAGATGTTCACTGATTTCTGGGAAGCAAGAACACATGCTCTGGTTAGTGCAACAAGTTCAGCTTTCTGAGCAGAGAAATCGACAGGCAATCTACCTTGTTCAATGATACCTTGTTCGATTGAAATGACAGCATACTCTGACTCTAGTCTGGACCAATCAGCCATTCTTGTGGAAGAGCCATACACGAAGAACTCTAGCTCGGCATCCAGAATAGGAGTGTCCTTCAGGTCAGGCCTGGGTTTGGTTTCTCTGGCGATGTAATCAAGGCAAGAGTGATGTTCTTCTCCATCCTCTTCGGTGACCATACAGGCAGCTGTGTTGACCGTGCTGCAGCGTTTGATAGTGACGTTTGGAGCTGTTGGGAGAATCTCATATCCTGATAGTCTTTGTGCTGTCATTTGCTGGCTTCTTGGTTTGAGTAAGGCTGCTACGTTGAGGGTAACGTGTAGAGTGATCTGACCTCCCTTGGTTAGACCTGCTGAAGTCTTCAGTGCGAATGCTGCTGCAGCAAGGCCCTGGTCACAACTGGGCATTCCTCTTTCCACAGGATCGAGCCTGTGGCTATACCAGGCTACTGGACGGTTGGCTCCATTGTGTTTCTGGATCAAGACTGTGTTCGCAAACCCCTTCTTTTCTGCTGCGTAGAAATCGAATGGTTTGGTGTAGTCAGGCAGACCCAGAGCTGGAGCTTGCCGTAGAGCCAGTTTCAATTCTGTGAATTCGCTCAGAGCATCGTCTAGCCAGATGAGGCGTTTGCTTGTATCAACTTCCAGGTCCCGTAGTGTGTGGGACAGCTTGGCGTACTCTGGGATCCACATCCTACAGTACCCTGTCATGCCCAGGAACGTTGCCAGCTCTTTCTGTGTTCTTGGCTGTGGGCAGGCAGAAATGGCAGATACCCGGTTTTTAGAGAGATGTTTTTCACCTCCTTCTAACACATGACCCAAATACATTACCTGCTGGCTAACCAACTGTGCCTTCGTCCTTGAGACTTTGTGACCCTTTCTTTCAAATGCTTGCAGAAGGGTAATGGTAACTTGGATACAGGCTTCTTCAGAAGGGGAGGTGAGTAGAAGGTCATCAACGTACTGCACCAGGGTGCTTCCCCCTGTCAAACAGACATCAGCCAGGTCTGCGGCCAATACCCTGTTGAAAATGGATGGGGACTCACAGTAGCCTTGCGGCAGTCTGGTGTAGGTGTACTGCTGGCCACGATAGGTGAAGGCAAAGTATGGCTGGGAATCTGGGTGCAGAGGAATAGAGAAGAATGCTGAGCACAGGTCAATGACAGTGTACCACTTAGTGTCTGTTGGAATGGAAGACAGAATGGTGGCAGGGTTAGGTACAACTGGAAACTCAGCCTGAACCACATCATTCAGAGGCCGCAAATCTTGAACCATGTGATACTTCTCTGTTCCCACCTTTTTTACCAGCAGGAGGGGAGTGCTGTATGGGCTTACAATCAGTATGAGCACATCTTGATGTCTTCGGTCTTCAAAGGTGGGTTCGATTCCTTGCTCGCCTTCGGGTGATATCCGGTATTGTCGCACTCGAGGGCCATCCATGTTGGGTTTCAGAATGATGCGGACGCTTGGGGCAGAGTGGATAAATCCCACGTCGTTTGGTCCTGTTGACCAGACATTGCCCTTCAATGCATCTTCAATAGTCTTCTCCACATCTGGTTGTGACTCCGAAACCACACACTGTGTAGATATCTGGTGTTTCTCATAAACTGCAGGATCAACAGTGTTAACAACACATCAATATACGGATCCAATCCTTCATGAACTGTGGTTTCCCATTGTGTGCTGGGCATTGGTGACCATGTGGTCAATTTGGCGAGTGTTTTCAACATTTTTCCCACATCAGCTGCTTTATAGGCCCCTTTACTGACGGCCAAGGTAATGTGTGGGTGTCGTAGTGGATCGGTTGAATACCTTTCTTGTTGCTCAGTGTTGAGAGAGACGGTGGTTCCGATACCTTGTTTTCTAATGTACAAGTGGGATGCGGTGACAATCGAGCTTCTTCCTAACCAGCCTTCGGCTGTTTCTGCGTACTGGTTCTGTAAAGATTCATGGTCGTACAGGAGGGTCATGTGTAAACTCTTGAGATTAAAGTGGAATTGTGAGGACATACCTTTCAGCAGTGGTCGCCCCACCAGTGATTCCATGGTTTGTCGCAGTGCGCTCCTTTCTGTGAGTTGTAGCCAGTAGACTGTGTCGGAGACAGATGCTTGCAAACACATTACCAATCGTTGTGTTGAGACCCCCAGAAATGAACAGATTAAACCTGTTGGAGAGCAATAGATTGTTGCATTTAATTTGCATAAGAGATCCCTACCCATCAAATTGACTAGTATATTTGGGCAATATAGGAATTCTTGCTCAATGGTTTGGCCTGCTAATTTAATATTCAAAGGTTTTGTGACCCTGTTAATAGTGGCAGGCCCGCTGAAACCCCTTGCCTGCTTGTGTTTTGGATGATAAAGGGAATTTTGGTGTTTTCCAACCAACACAGGAAGAAGTGGCTCCTGTATCGATCAGGAATGTTACTGGGTTTTCGTCTATAGTTAGCTCTATTCTGGGTTCTTGGTTGGGTTGTCTGGTCGCGACAGAGTTATGGTTTGTTAGAGTCTGAGGTTTGTTTTCTAACAGGTCTTTTGGACACCGTCATTGTGAAGTTGGGTAATAGTTCCATTCTTCGGATTCTGACACAAACTGACCCTGTGCTGGGGGTGCGCCACCACCTGTGTATCGTGTAAGGGCGGTTGACTGACCTTCAGGGCAATCTCTGACCCAATGGACAGTGTTTCCACAATGGTGGCATGGTCGGTTTGGGCCGGATCTTGCTTGATACGTAGTGTAAAATCTCCTCCCTCTTCCCCTGTTGACCCAATTACCTCTATCTCTGTATTGCTGCTCGGGATATTGTTGGTTTTGTACCCATTGGCCCGGAGGAGGTTTTGGATTCTGGGAATACTGTTTTGGTGGCTGTTGGTAGCTTACCATAGGCTGAGGATCCTGGCTTGGTTGCCAGTATCGTTGCTGGGGGGGTGGCTGTTGAAATTACTGTTGAGGTGGGTTGGGGCGTTCGAGCATGGCGCCAATGGTTTGTTGATTAGTTTTAATTTGGGACACCATTAATGTCAATTCAGTTTTTTCTTTTGTCTCCTTTCTTGTTTGTTTTTCTTTTCTAATAAGGTTCATAGCGTGTCGGATGTGCAATGAAAGTTCGTCAGCTGTTTTTGCTTCATAATCGACGCAAGAATTCATGACCCGAGTTCTGATTGCGTCTGGTAGACCGGCCAGTACCGTTTGTCCGAACATTACCTCATGTGCTTGGTTACCAGCAGCTAGCCCTGTCCCGGATTTCCAAGCTTTTCTTTTTCTGGCCAGGTAGTCAACCAGGGGTTAGTTGGGGTTCATAACACAACTTACTTTTTCCATGCTGTATTTCTGAGGGAAAGGTTCTCTCAGAGTTTTGCGTAAGGCATTCATCTGGTCATGGGCTTTGTCTGCATTTGCACGCATGGCTTCCAAACCACTATTTGTAGCCACTCTATCCCAGTCAGCCCCTAGTAGTGATCTGGCTAAGGAGACAACATCTTCTGAGCTCAGAGCCATACCATCAATTTTTTCATTCACTTCTTTTATCCATAACTCAACATCCTCATAGACCGAGGGAAGATCGGCTGCCATGGCTTTTAGATCTTTCAGACCCCATGGTCGATGGATGGCTGTTGGTCTTCCTGTTGCTGAAGGGAATGCCACTAGAGGTGCAAGGACTTGTTCTTCATCTGGTTCTTTTAGGTCCTCAGACTCAGCGTGCTGTGAGACCATATTGGATAGCTCCAATTTTCGTGCGCGCACCCAGGGTTGTGCTTGCAGATTGAGGTAAATGCTGTGGATTTGGGTTGTAACCTTTGTTTGATCGCTCACTCACCCATGTGTGTGCTGGTATTGGAAAGCTGGTATCAGGGCTTGTGGTGAGCCCTATCCCGGCGGCTGATGTACTTTGTAATATCTCATGACATATTTTTCTGATTTGGTCACTTGTTTGTTTCGGGATTGGGTGTATGAGATCTGTGGCCTCCTTGGCTGCTTCTGCTGCTATAGGTGTTGATAAGCCGGTATATGCTGGTGAAGGCAGGAAGTTAGGAGCAGAAGGCGTAGAGCTCAAAGCTGGTTGGCCAAGGGAGGTGGGGGTTTGGTCACTGACTGGCATTCCCAAGGCTAGTGATGCACAGGCTAGTTCATCTTCTGGGGATAACATGGCTCCTTGTGTGTTAGCCCTCTTAGCTTCTTCCCTCCAAGCTGCTATTGGTAGCCACATTTTTTTAGTCTTCGTTTTATTGAATAGACCTGGTTCATGGCACTTGCGGGATATGGCTCCATGGACCTCAGCCAGTATTGCAAGATCAAAGGTGCCTTGAGGCGGGAAAGGGCTAACGCTGTATTTTGTCATTTCACACCATTCTGTAATGTTTGCTACTGCGTCCTTACCATGGTGTTTCAGCATGTATTCAGCAGGGGTCTCAGCTTTCGTCATCACGGGTTTAACTTTGTTTTTATCTTGGGTTTCCATTTTTGCGACGCTTCTTATGTTTTGTAAATTCATACGTCGGTGTTGTTTAGAAATTTCAGAGTTTTTTATTTTCATTTTTTTATTTTTATAGATATATATTTTTTTTTTAATAAATTGCGAATGTGTTATTAACAAAACCTAATCTAAACCTAATCCAAATGACTTGAATAGAATGACGATGAATAGCCACGCAAATGTCTGTTTGCATTTGTATGTTTTGGATGTTTCGATCTATTTGTGCCCTTTGTATTTCATAGATATAAGAAGACCACCCATCTTCTGGGCCTTGCACTTTTTTTAACACAATCGGGACCCAAATCAGTGCCGTTTTTAAGTAGAATGGGACAAGAGTGCTATTAAGAGCTAGACCAGAGAGCTAGTGACAAAGACCGTATGTTTTTTTTTTGTGTGTGTTCAATCAGCTATTGCCACATTTGGAAGAGAGAACTGATGTAAACATGGAACAAAATAGTAATAATCATAATTAAAAAAAACAGAACAGAGAGCCAAAAATAGCCAATAGCTATTAGTTTCTTGCCTATCGTTTAACCCTAAAAAAACAGAACCAAAACGACAGCCTGAATAACTTCCTGAATAAGAAAACCAATAATAACCAATAAAAAAAAATTCTGTGTTCTGGGTGAAAATCACCAGCATATATGGCGTATGTATGGCAATAGCCACACCGGTTCTCATTTGGAGGAATATAATTTGATCAATAAGGCACTCGTAAAATATAACAGTTCTAGTCAGTAATTTTGTCGTTCCAGTTCTAAAACACTGATTTCTAAACTTCCCTCAAATGAACACCAGATGGTGCTAAATGAAGAAATAAGGAGCCGTGACAGAACATTTAAAGTTAGGATGTCCGGCTATTTCCTTATGTTATAACAAGAAAATACATTGAACAAAGTCAGTGGGTCATAGTCAGTTGTTTATAATCTAACATATGCCTATTGCTACTGTCTTTTATCAGAACACAGATCAAAGAAAACACAGGTATAGTAAAAAAATATTTTAGGTAAAATTCAGTTGTAATAAGAAACACAGCCCAAGACAGCCCAATCATTCGTTTTATTGAACACAGTATTTTGTAAATCAAAGAAAAAGAAATATGGCTTTAATAAGAAACACAGCCCAATTACTCATTTTATTGAGCATGCATACACATTCGCGCACACATCCGATTTTTCCTGTGCACGCACAGAATTATCCGTGCTTCCACTATTCACTAACTCATTCAAACACTCATTCAATGCCCGCCATTCAAACATCTGTTAACAGCGTAGAGATTTTCTTTTAGCCCCTCACCTTAATGCTATAGTGGTTCTTGGGTATCCTCAACACAGGGTCTCTTGGATATAACAGATTTTAATTTGTCAATTTACTTTAATTTGGGACCAGCTTTGGCTTGGCACATAGGGGTCCGTCGACCACCGCTACAGCAACCCACCAAGGGGAGTAATGCGCCCCCGAAGTCCTACACCCTTGACTAACAATGAGTATTTCTCTGGAGTATCGGGAATCGCACACCTGTCAGAACCAGTCGGGATCCCTCACGTATAGGCTCTTGGGAATCTAATTAGATATTCTCTCACATACAACAGGATTTTGAGAACCTCGAATTGGTTAAACTACTGGCATATATTGTGTTTTATCTCTGTCAGTGATCACTTTTTCCTAGTTTCAATCTTGTGTTTCTGTTTTTAACTTCTTATCGAAGGGTTTTCTAAATTTTATATAAATACAAGTTTACAACATTATAACAACAAGACAAGATAATAAAACATGTAACATCCATAATCAACTGTTATTTTGCATATATAAATTGGACTTTGTCACTTCCCGCTCCGATGCCAACAATTCAACTCTCAAAACAGACTGATATGAACTATTGCGAAATTTTTGAAAAAAGGCTTTGCTTACCTCTATGATGCTGGCAGTTCAGTCAGCTGGAGGGAGTTGAAAAAGCAAATACCGTTGTCGTGAAGATATTGAAGTCCCATCCGGGGTGCCAAATTGTGGCTGATGGAAAAATTTTCGCAATTTATTAAGAAAAGAGACACGACAGTCGTTTGTAAAACAGTTGATTATTTCAGTTTAATTTCGTGGATCCACGGGAACAATCTTCTTTACAATACAGAGACCAACAGAGCCGTGTCATAACAATTGTTCTGATTATAAATTATTACTTTCACCTTTTTATACCCCAACTTGTCTGCCCCCAAAAGTATTATCTCTTATGCTATAAGATACATATAAAAACAAGTCGTAATACTAATAGGAAAAATAAGATAGGACCCTACAATGTAATGGCAACCATAGTTCTAGGTCAGAGTTAACAGACCTCCTGATCCGAGGTACCCCTAGTCTCTGTCCTACACAAACAGAAGAACACAGAGGAGACACAGGCAACTTCACCTTGGAGCCATCAGAACAAGGCCATAGAACAAGATAGGTTTGAGGTCTGGCGCCTTGGTTGTGGCCATAATCACTTCTAAGAACAGGGCATGCTGACCTAGGTCATCTTTTATCTGTGGCATACATGAACAATCTAAAGCAAATTCAGGCCTAGTCTAAAACAGTCCAATTATTACAGTTAATTTGCAGAAAAATTGATAAATAAGGATATGGTAATAAATGAATCCTTTACAGCATTCTATTTAGAATATATTCAACATTCTTCTTACTCCTCACAGGCACAATGTCCAAAATGTAATCAACAAGGTTAACATTTCGAACAACAGTTTGATTAGTCTTAGTCATGTTTACTACATCAGCCACAGTCTCAGACCCGGGTAGACTTAAAGTCAGTGTATTTGTGTCATGCTCACCCTGTCTAACAACAGTCAAGAATCTTTGTAAAATGGCAGAGTATCTTTTAGCTTTTTCATGTATATCCATATCAGTTTTCATCAGTATATTGCGTATCGATGAGTCCAAATCATTTTCAACAGATTGTCTTACATCGGTGCTAGTCGTTTTGGATTCTCACAGTTTTTCTAACTGATATTGCGGCACCAGAAACATTTTCTGAGCATGATCCATGTTGTTTAACCATGTCTCGATGCAATTAGACTGGTTAGGAATGGAACTGCTACGCTTAGTAACGGTAGTAGAAAACCTCCAGATTGGTTGATGGTTTTTCTTTTCTTTGCGACTGAAGTGTTCTTTCTAGACATGTATACAGCTCCGGAAAAAATTAAGAGACCACGGCACCTTTTTCTTCCCTTTCCAAAAAAGTCGAAAAGGAAGGTTTTGAGTGAGGAACAGAAGGGTTAATATTAAGAGACCACTGCAAATTGAATGCTTCTGTTCCTCACTCAAAACTTTCCTTTTCAACTTTTTTGTAATGGAAAGAAAAAGGTGCAGTGGACTCATAATTTTTTCTGGAGCTGTATAATGTTAGATTTTTCTCTCTTCACTTTACGCAGCTGTGATTCTGTCAAAGGTATATTACTGCGCCTTAGATTAAGAGCAATTTCACAGAGTGACAGAATGAGGTCTGTGGAAGCGGTTTCTAAAATAACTTTTCGATGACTCAGCGGTGCCTTAAACAGCATCTTCAAAGTGGTAGATTTCTACGAATGCATTTAGACATGGTCAAACTTTCTTAGGAATGTACACAACAGGCCAATCCCTGGAAAACAATCCTGTTCTCAGACAGTAGTCTTCTGGTGTTGTAGCCTTAAAGTGTATAAGTAAATAACCAAAGGGTGGGTGTGTTGCAAATTTAAAACTCTCCATGAAGAACTGAGAAAAGCCGGGGTATATTTGTCTTCCTAAAATACTAATCTGCTGATTGTCACGTGGGTTTTTAAACAAGATGAGATAATTTGTGTTCAAGTTAATAGTTCTACTAGATTTGCCTTTAACAAACATGTTTTGGACAAGGTAGATGGCACTCAGGTTACGGTGGTGTGAATATTGTGTGAAAACTCTCTCCATCTCCAAACTCTCTGATGCACTTTTCATTAAATCGTCAATAATCGTCAATAATAAAAGAATGTTTTCCTGAATCGGTAACAGACTGTCATCACGCAACGATGTTGGCAAACCTATAAAAGTGATTTCTCTCAACTTCAACATTTCATCATACAACAGTTGCCAACACGAATAAACCCAGACTATATTCTGAATTTCTTTGGAGAAAACAACATCAGCATTATCCAGCAACATCTTCACAAAATACGTTTTACCCGAGTTACTGGGTCCGCTAATGACACAGCTGAATGGGTGTTGTAGTCATGGGTCAAATCCGCTACGGTCACTATCCATCATAGAACGCGATTTAGGCCTTGTGCTGTAATCGGGGAGCAGTACACGCTTGTTGTGTACAACTCTGAAGTGCTTGGACATTATTCTGTTTTTCAATGTGAAGGCTCTTTTATCTCTCGCAATTGTGTGTGCATTAGCAAGGACATGATCATCAGCACCACCTTCGCCTTGTACAAAGTTATCAAACAGTCTTGTTAGCATCTCCAAATTTAAAGTACCTAAGTTGTAGCTGTTGAGTGTAATGCCTTTTGCTTTGAGACAGGTCAGACCTTTAACGGGTTTGTAACCGTATGTCTTTGGGCCACCACTAACAAATTGTGCAATGCTGTCACCATCTGGTAACTCATCGGTCAAGTCACCCAAGAACAGGCCTAGAGGGGTCACCCAATCCCCGTGTCGTGTGACAAAGATCACTGAATCAGTGTCTGTGTAGACACACGTCTATCCAACTTCTCCAAGAGTGAATACAACTTGAGTCTAGCATAAGCTGTTGTGAAAGCAGCAATAAAAATATTGCAGTTACGTGGTTTGATTGGTGTCTGTTTTGTGTAACGCCACTGTACCATCAAAACTGTCTGAGATGAAAGAGAAATGACTAACTTCTATTTCAATGGAGAAAAGATAGTGGCTAAACTCCGGATCTGTTATTAACATTGTGTTCATAAGGTTAGTCCGCTCACCCATCTTCCCCCAAAGACTATTGCCAATTTAGCCAAAGATCACCTAGCACTGTTTACAACAATGTTCTCCTTGTCAAGCTGCACACCATCCTTTTCATGATATTCATGAATATACTGTTCTTTAGCATCATCGTCAACCACTGATGGCGGGAAGCTGCTAACTTCCTGCTTGTGCTTCAGGAATGTTCTCATGTAATCTGTGAAAAGATTATCTGATGTCCTGGTGAAATCCCACACTTTGAATATTTTCACAATGCGATAACCTCTCGACAGCCTTAACCAGCTCAATAGAAACCCAGGTACCAGTTAAACATCTTTCTGAATCAGTATGTGAACAATCAGTCACCTGGTTTTCAGACTCTGCACATAATCTACACAAGGGGATGAACAATTTACCACCGACCCTGCACGGTAAAACGGGGTGATAAAGGCCTTTCGGCGGACACACGGTAGCCTTAACAATACCAAAGTAGGTGTCTAGTGGTTTGAAATCTCTAAAGGTTATGTTTGGATGCCCAATCGGATAAGTCTGTCTTGTTGCAGAATGGGTAAAGACTACATACAACGTTATACTGAATAGTCTCCCCTTCTTTAGCCGTAAACCTCAAATGAATTTCGTTGGTACGACCACCAAAAAAAGCATCCCGTGGGTCAAGGCGCTCTGGAGCGTCAAGGGTCTTCAAGAAAGCTTGGACATCTGCGGATGTGTTTTTAAGCTGATTCCACTCACACTCTCATATGTACTGAACATGTACATTGTGTTATTCTTTTAAAGCTTCAAGCTTTGCCAACCATTGCTGGTGCATCAACCCGTACTGAATCTTTGTCACCGGGTTGGTGCTTGTTGAACAATGACACTTTGGGTGTCCGTGCCAGAAACAGCCTAGAAATTCATAGGCTGTACACACACCATCATGTTCAGCGTATCCATCAACATAGTATGCCCCAATTTATCTCACCCCCGTTCAGGGCATGCTGTATCGATATATTCTCATCAGAGGCCAGATATTCAAGCCATTGGATTGAGCTGTTTCAGAATGTCTTCTGACAATGATTGTAGTGGTCTGAGGGGACCAATGCAATTGTGTCCTTGGTGAAGAATCTGTTGCAAAAGACTTTCATGCAAGCCGAAGCAATCATAAATCTCATTCTCCTTGACGTTAAACTTGTATTGAAAGTAGCCTTTTTTCGAGTCCTTAAAACCCATAGCATGTGGCAAAGCCGCCAGCTTCATCGGTAGGAAGCAATGACTATCAATGTATCTCTGATTGAATGTGCTGTCTGTAAAAATCATGAGCTTGCTACTGCAAGCAATAAGTGTCACACTAATACCGTTGTTAACAAGGTGTTCTATCAAGAAGTAACCATCAAAACCTTTTGAGTTGTGTGCTATAAAGGTGTAGTCACCATATTTCGGTTGCCTAAACCTTTGGAAAAAAGCAGCGACACAACCATCTCCAGACGAACACCATGTCTCATTATCAAAGATTACTGTGCGCACACAAAATTTGCAGAGTGTATGCCGTTCACAGGATTGACAACTGTCTCAAAATCATAAAATATGTAGCGCTCACTGGGGTCCTCTGGTTTAGATGGTTTTATGAAACATTGATGATTCATTTCAACAGTCAGATCCACGTTACAATTGGGACACTTTAGCCTTGCACTTGAGGGGTTTATAGTTGGTCATACTAACAGTGTATTGATGACCACAATCAACACAGTATTTCTTCTGGTCACACCTGCTAAACCCAACAACCTGCACCTTTGTGGAAATTCAGACCTTTATGATAGCTATAACAAAAGTCGGAATAACATATTCGCTTACAGTCCGGGCACTGCTTTGTGTTCCGAGGCTGGGTATGACAGTCGGTATGAAGACATACAGGTGCTGGTCATATAATTAGAATATCATCAAAAAGTTGATTTATTTCAGTAATTCCATTCAAAAAGTGAAACTTGTATAATGTACACATTCATTCCACACAGACTGATATATTTCAAGTGTGTATTCCTTTTAATTTTGATGATTATAACTGACAACTAATGAAAACCCCAAATTCAGTATCTTAGAAAATTAGAATATTGTGAAAAGGTTCAATATTGAAGACACCTGGTGCCACACTCTAATCAGCTAATTAACTCAAAACACCTGCAAAGGCCTTTAAATGGTCTCTCAGTCTAGTTCTGTAGGCTACACAATCATGGGGAAGACTGCTGACTTGACAGCTGTCCAAAAGAC